>JAESUZ010004812.1:0-257784 GCA_017311185.1 Proteles cristata cristata
AAGAAAGAAAAAGAAAGGAAGAAAAAAAGAAGAGACAGGCACTGGGTGCCTCAGTTGGTTAGTGTCTTACTCTTAATTTTGGCTCAGGTCATGATTTCAGTTTCACCAGTTCAAGCCCCACTTTGGGCTTATTCTCATTGTGCTGACCACACAGAGACTGCTTGGGATTCTCCATCTCCTTCTCTTTCGGTCCCTCTTCTGCTCACATTCTCTGTCTCTTAAAAGAAAGAGAGAGAGAGAGACAGAGACAGAGACAGAGAGAGAGAGAGAGAGAGAGAGAGAGAGAGAGAGAAATAATATCCAAGAATTTTGGACAACTACAAAGGTTGCATAATGGAAATATCATAAGTAGAAGAGAGAAAGGAATTGAAGAAATAGTTGAAACAATAAAATTAATGTCAGATACCAAATTTCATAACCAGCAAGCTCTTAGAATACCAAACAAGGTAAATACCTAACAAACTACATGTAAACATATTTTCATCTGCAGAAAATCAAACATAAAGATCCTGAAAGAAACTGGAATGGTGGGGGGATATTTACCTACAAAGAAGCAAAAATAAGAATTATGTATGATTTCTCTTCAGAATCATCAAGCAAGAAGAGTGCAGTAAAATATGTAAACTGTTGAGGGAATGGAAGGAACAAACTAAAATTATGTACCTTGCAAAATTGTTGGTTAAAAATGAGGGAGAAATGGGGTGCCCGGGTGGCTTAGTCAGTTAAGCGGCCGACTTCAACTCAGGTCATGATCTCACAGTTCCGTGGGTTCGAGCCCCATGACGGGCTCTGTGCTGACAGCTAGCTCAGAGCCTGGAGCCTGTTTCAGATTCTGTGACTCCCTCTGTCTCTGACCCTCCCCTCCTCACACACACACTCTCTCCTTTAACAATAAGTAAAACATAAAAAAAAAAATTAGGGAGAAATAAGACTTTCCTAGAGAAAAAAATAAATTGAAGGAATTTACTGCCAGTAACTTGCCTTGCAAGAAATATTAAAAGAAATTCTCTAGAGAGAAGGAAAATAACATACTTCATACACATGGATAAATAAAAGGAAGGAAAAAAGAGGATCAAAGGTGGAATAAAGGTAAAGGAAAACTTTTATTTTTCTTAATTGACCTAAAAGATAAAGCTTTGTTCAAAATAATAATAGCTATAGAGAGGGCAAGATGACGGAGAAGTAAGGAGCTCCGTACTTGCACTCGCGCCCATACATTACACAGAAAAGATCTGAAGCCATTGGAAACCTTACAAAACCTGAGAGACTGGGAGAAAATGGACGCAGAATCCATTGAGAGAGCTTCTAATGTGAGTGCGAACCGGGGAAGATAAAATCGGGCCAGGATCGGAGACTCCAGGGTGGGAGGCGATCCCCATCTACCCTCTACGGGGAGTGAGAGGGGAAAAGGAGAGAGTCCGAAACAGAAAAACCTCCGCTCGAGGGAGAAAAACCTCCACTCAGTGCATAGAAAGACCATACTTGCCAAATACCTGCACACCAGGTCCCCTCGCGCCAACTGGTCCTGGGGGGTGCTGAGCACACAAACTGCTTCTTTGTGCTGGCTCCTGGAGGCTGGACTTCAGAGTGGCGTGGCGCCTGCCACCACTGTAGCTCCCGGGCGGCTGGGGCCCCTGAAAGAGCTGCGCGAACACTGGGCGTCCACGCTCCTGGCTGGGTGGAACTGCAGAGGGAAGGCAAAGAGCTAAAAACTGGGAAATTTGCCTGTGAGTTCGTGTTTCGGGTGACGAGCCATAGAGGGACCTTGTTTTCCTCACTCCAGCGGGCTCAGTCTCAGAGCACCCGGAAGGCAAGCCTCCACCTGTGCACGCCAGCCAGACCCAGAGAAGGAAGCAGCGATTCTGACTCCACCCCCAGAGCTCTGCAGGGGGCCTGGAATTGCCCAGGGGGGTTGCCTGCGAAGGTGTGTCTAAGGCAATTTCAGCGGGGCACATGGACTGGGATTTGGAGATTGGAATTGGCCTGGGTTGAAGAGTGCAACCAACTTTGGCTGCACCCCCGGTACGGGGAGTTTACACGCCCAAAAAAGCAAGGTGCAGCACTTGGTTCAAGAGGGACTGGGGCACCGCCACTCTCCTCCCCACAACCGCCAAGGCGGAACTCCTGCCTGAGGCACTGGATCACGCCACGCCCATCCCTGCTTGAGAGGGCTACCTCAAGAAACAAGCTAGAGTACACAAGGTGGAGAGTCCCAAATATCACTATGAATAGGAAAATAAAATAACTAAGGTCCCAACAAGAGAGACCGAGGGATACCATTCAAAAAACACTCTCTGAAAGGATAGGCCCTGGAAAGTCAAAGAGTCTTCTTGGATATAGCAGCGCTCATAGAAACAGAGAGCATAACAGGTCTTTAAAACGAACAAGAGCCGGAAAGCTAACTAAAATGACGAAACGAAAGAGCTCTCCTCCAAAGAAACCCCAAGAAGAAATGATAGCTAATGAACTGCTCAAAACAGATATCAGCAGCATAAGTGAACAAGATTTTAGAATAATAATGGTAAAATTAATAGCTGGGCTTGAAAAAAACATAGGGGACACCAAAGAAACTATGGCTACAGACAGAATGGAAAATAAAAATAGGCATGAAGAATTAAAAATGCGATAAATGAGATACATAATAAATTAGAGGCCTCCAATGCATGGATTGAAGAGGCAGAAAGGAGAATAAGTGATTTAGAAGACACCATTATAGAAAAACAAGAAGCTGACAAAAAAAGAGACAAACTGATCCAGGAACAGGAAAGAAGAATTCAGAGCTCAGCGATACGGTCAAACGCAACAATATCCGTATCATAGGAATCCCAGAAGAGGAAGAGAGAGGGAAAGGTGCTGAAGGAGTCCTGGAACAAATTATAGCAGAGAACTTCCCCGACCTGGGGAAGGAAGTCAATGTGGAAATACAAGAGGCTCAGAGGACTCCCCTCAGATGTAACTTGAATCGATCTTTTCCATGACATATCCTCATAAAAATGGCAAAATACAAGAACAAAGAGAGAATTTTGAAAGCAGCTAGGGAGAAAAGGGCCCTACCATACAAAGGGAAACCTATGAGAGTGGTGACAGACCTATCTACTGAAACTTGGCAGGCCAGAAAGGAATGGCAGGAGATCTTCAATGTGATGAACAGTAAAAATATGCAGCCAAGAATCCTCTATCCAGCAAGCCTGTCATTCAAAATAGAAGGAGAGATAAAAACCTTTCCAAACAAACAGAAATTGAAAGAATTTGTCACCACGAAGCCAGCCCTACAAGAAATCCTGAGGGGGATGCTCTGAAGGAAAGGTTGCAAGGAACAAAGATTCCAGAGACACCACCACAAACATGAACCCTACAAAAGATACAAAGACTCTAAACCCACATATTTCAATAATAACACTGAATGTAAATGGGTTGAATGCTCCAATCAAAAGACATAGGGTACCAGAATGGATAAAAAAACAAAATCCATCTATATGCTATCTACAAGGAACTCATTTTAGACGGGAAGATACCTTCAGATTAAAAGTAAGGGGATGGAGAAATATATATCATGCTACAGGAAATCAAAAGAAAGCCGGAGTAGCGATACTTATATCAGACAAACTGGACTTTAAATTAAAGACAATCACAAGAGATGAAGAAGGGCACTACATAATAATTACAGGGTCCATCCATCAGGAAGAACTAACAATCGTAAATGTCTACGCACCGAATATGGGAGCACCTACATATCTAAAACAATTAATCACAAACAGAAACGAGCTTATAGATAAGAATGTGCTAATAGCAGGGGACTTTAATACCCCGCTGACAGCAATGGATAGGTCAACCAGACAGAAAATCACTTAAGAAATAATGGACGTGAAAGACACATTGATCCAGATGGATCTGAGGAATATACTTAGAACTATACATCCTGAGGCCAGGGAATTTACTTTCTTCTCAAGTGCACATGGCACATTCTCCAAGATAGATCACATACTGGGACATAAAGCAGCCCTCAATAAATATAAAAGGATAGAGATAATACCATGCACACTGTCAGATCACAATGCTTTGAAACTTGAAACCAATTACAGGAAGAGGTCTGGAAAACTTCCAAAAACATGGAGGTTAAAGAACACCCTACTAAAGAATGAATGGACCAATCAGGCAATTAGGGATGATATGGAAAGAAATGAAAATGAAAACACAAAAATTCAAAATCTATGGGATATGGTAAAGGCGGTCCTAAGAGGAAAGTACATTGCTCTCCAGGCCTATTTCAAGAGATTAGAAAAAGCGCATGTCCAAAATCTAACAGCTCACCTAAGGTAACTAGAGGCAGAGAAATAAGAATTCCCTAAACACAGTAGAAGAAGAGAAATAGTAAAAATTAGAGCAGAAATAAACAACATAGAGACCAAAGAAACAATTGAACAGATCAATGAAACCAAGAGTTGGTTTTTTGAAAAAGTAAACAAAATTGACAAACCTCTAGCCAGACTTATCCAAAAGAAAAGAGAGAGCACCCAAATAGACAAAATTATGAATGAAAATGGACTTATTACAACCAACCCCTCAGAAATACAAGCAATTATCAGGGAATATTATGAAAAATTATATGCCAACAAATTGGACAACTTAGAAGAAATGGACAAATTTTTAAACACACATTGATTACCAAAATTCACACGGGAAGAAATAGAAAACCTGACGAGACCCATAACGAGTGAAGAAATTGAATCAGTGATCAAAAATCTCCCAACAAATAAGAGCCCTGGACCTGATGGCTTTCCTGGGGAATTCTACCAGACATTTAAAACAGAATTAATCCCAATTCTTCTCAAGCTATTCCAAAAAATAGAAAGCGAAGGAAAACTCCCGGTCTCATTTTATGAAGCCAGCATCACTCTGATTCCCAAGCCAGACAGAGATCCAGCCAAAAAAGAGAACTACAGGCCAATATCCTTGATGAATACGGATGCAAAAATTCTCAACAAGATCCTTGCAAATCGAATCCAGCAGCATATAAAAAGAATCATCCACCAAGATCAAGTGGGATTCATTCCTGGGTTACAGGACTGGTTCAATTCGCAAATCAGTCAATGTGATACATCACATCAATAAAAGAAAAGATAAAAACCATATGATCCTGTCAATAGATGCAGAAAAAGCATTTGACAAAATACAGCATCACTTCTTAATAAAGACTCTAGAGAAAGTTGGGATAGAAGGAACCTACTTAAACATCAACAAAGCCATCTATGAGAAGCCTTCAGCTAACATCATCCTCAACGGGGAAAAACTCAGAGCTTTTCCTCTGAGATCAGGAACACGACAGGGATGTCCACTCTCACCACTGTTGTTTAACATAGTGCTGGAAGTCCTAGCATCAGCCATCAGACAACAAAAGGAAATCAAAGGCATCAGAATTGGCAAAGAGGAAGTCAAACTTTCACTCTTCCCAGATGACATGATACTCTACATCGAAAACCCGACAGACTCCACCAGAAGCCTACTAGAACTGATCCAAGAATTCAGCCAAGTTTCAGGGTACAAAATCAACATACAGAAATCGGTTGCATTTTTATACACCAATAATGAAGCAACAGAAAGAGAAATCAAGAAACTGATCCCATTCACAATTGCACAAAAAACCATAAAATACCTCGGAATAAACCTAACCAAGGATACAAGAGATCTCTATGATGAAAACCATAGAAAACTTAGGAAGGATATTGAAGAAGACACAAAGAAATGGAAAAACATTCCATGCTCATGGATAGGAAGAATAAATATAGTTAAGATGTCATTACTACCTAAGGCACTCTACACTTTCAATGCAATTCCAATCAAAATTGCACCAGTATACTTCTCAAAACTAGAACAAACTATTCAAAAATTTGTATGGAACCACAAAAGACCCCGAATAGCCAAAGTAATCCTGAAAAATAAAACCAAGACGGGAGGGATCACCATCCCAGACTTTAGCCTCTACTACAAAGCTGTCATCATCAAGACAGTATGGTACTGGCACAAGAACAGACACATAGACCAATGGAACAGAATTGAGAACTCAAAAGTGGACCCAAAAGTATCCAGCCAACTGATCTTTGACAAACCAGGAAAGAATATCCGATGGAAAAAAGACAGCCTTTTTAACAGATGGTGTTGGGAGAACTGGACAGCAACATGCAGAAGAATGAAACTAGATTTTCTCACACCATGCACAAAAATAAACTCAAAATGGATAAAGGACCTGAATGTGAGACAGGAAACTATCAACACCCTAGAGGAGAAAGCAGGAAACAACCTCCTTAACCTCCATCGCAGCAATTTGTTACTTGTCACATCCCCAAAAGCAAGGGAATCAAGAGCAAAAATAAATAGTTGGGACCTCATCAAGATTAAAAGCTTCTGTACAGCAAAGGAAACAACCAACAAAACTAATAGGCAACTGATGGAATGGGAAAAGATAGTTGCAAATGACATATCAGATAAAGGGTTAATATCCAAAATCTATAAGGAACTCACCAAATTCCACACCCAAAAAACAAACAACCCAGTGAAGAAATGGGCAGAAGATATGAACAGACACTTCTCCAAAGAGGACATCCAGATGGCCAACAGACACATGAAACGATGCTCAGCATCCCTCCTCATCAGGGAAATACAAATCAAAACCACACTGAGATACCACCTCACGCCAGTCAGAGTGGCTAAAATGAGCCAATCAGAGAACTCTAGATGCTGGCGAGGATGTGGAGAAACGGGCACCCTCCTACACTGTTGGTGGGAATGTAAACTGGTACAGCCCCTCTGGAAAACAGTGTGGAGGTTCCTCAGGAAACTAACAATAGAACTCCCCTATGACCCAGCAATAGCACTGCTAGGAATTTACCCAAGGGATACAGAAATGCTGATGCATAGGAGCACATGACCCCAATGTTCATAGCAGCACTCTCCACAATAGCTAAAACATGGAAAGAGCCTAAGTGTCCATCAACAGATGAATGGATCAAGAAGATGTGGTTGATCTATACCATGGAATACTACATGGCAATGAGAAACAATGAAATCTGGCCATGCGTAGCAACATGGATGGACCTTTAGGGTGTTATGCTGAGCGAAATAAGTCAGGCAGAGAAGGACAAATATCATATGTGTGCACGTATAGGAGGATTAGGAGGAACTTAACAGAGGACCAAGGGGGAGAAGAAGGGCAGAAATGGTGGGGGAAAGGGAGAGAGGCAAATCATGAGAGACTCTTGAATGCTGACAAATACTGAGGACTGATGGATGTGGGTGGGAGGAGGGGATGGGCATGGAGGAGGACACTTATGGGGATCAGCACTGAGTGTTATGTGGAAACTAATTTAACAAACTATTTGTAAAAAAAAAAATAAAATATAATAATAATAGCTACAGTGTATCCATTATGTTGCTCATGTATAGTCATATAACTGTGTATACATATCATGTATTATACACACATCTATATATGTCCATGTATATTTTTATATAAAGTGAAATAAATGACAGTAATGATCGAAGGTGGAGAAGGAAGGAATTTGGATTATTTTGTTATTATAAGGTCTTTGCACTATCCACCAAATGGTATAGTGTTTTTTGAAAATAGAGATGGATTAGCATTAAATGTATATTGTAAAAGCAAAAGAAGCAAAAAAGTATAACTGGAATACCAAAAAATGAATGAAAATGGAATCATGTGAAATTCTCAGTTAAAACCAGAAATGACAGAAAACGAGTGGAAGACATAGATTAGAAACAAAGAATAAGGGTAACAAGTAGACAACAATAATAAACATGATAGATATTAATCCAACTACATAAATAATTTTTGAATGTCAATGGTGTAAAGGCAACAAGTAAAAAATTTACAGAGTGGATCAGAAAATAAGGCCCAACTATTTGCTGTCTACAAGACACTCACATTAAATAAAAAGAAACATGCAGATTGAAAGTAAGGGAGTGGTGAAATATATACAATAATACCATGCTAAAACTAATCAAAAGAAAGCAAGCATAGCTACATTAATTTCAGACAAAGCAGAATTCAAAGTAAGAAAATTTTCAGAGATAAAGAAGAGCATTGCATGATGACAAAAGGATCAATTCTCCCACAGGATCCAACAATTCTTAATGTGTATGTGCTTAACAGAGAACTTGGAAACAAAAACTTATTAGACTGAAAGAGAGATAGCAAATCCATTATCATAGTTGGACCCCTCAATACTTATCTGTCAGAAATGGACAGATACAGCAGACATAAAAGCAGGAAGAACAGAGCTGAACTCAACACCATCAGACAGCTGCATACAGTCAACATCTACAAGGTATTTCAACCAGCAACAGAATACTCATTCTTCTCAAGTTCACTGAAATAGTCATCAAACAAGAGCACAGTGTGGGACATGAACATATCTTTAAAAAATTGTTTTTAATGTTTTCTTACTTTCTTTTTTTTTTTAGTTTTTATTTATTTCTAGGATAGAGAGAGACAGCGTGAGCAGGGGTGGGTCAGAGAGAGAGAGAGACACAGACTCCGAAATAGGCTCCAGGCTCTGAGCTGGCAGTCAGCACAGAGCCCGACGCGGGGCTTGAACCCACGAACTGCGAGATCATGACCTAAGCGAAAGTCGGACGCTTAACCAACTAAGCCACCCAGGCGCCCCTGTTTTATTTATTTCTGAGAGGAAAGAGACAACGTGAACAGGGGAGGGTCAGAGAGAGAGGAAGGTACAGAACCTGAAACAGACTCCAGGCTCTGAGCTAGCTGTCAGCACAGAGCCTGATACAGAGCTTGAACCCAGAAACCATGAGATCATTACCTGAGCCAAAGTCAGACGCTTAACCGACTGAGCCACCCAGGCGCCCCTTAAGAAATTAAAAAAAAAAAAAAAAAAAAGAAATATACGGTGTCTATCTCAGACTACCTGACAATTAAACTAAATATCAATAACAGAACATTAACCAGAAAATCACCAAATATGTGGAGATTAAACAATGCATTTCTAAATAACACATGGCTCAAATAAATTTTAAGAAAAATTATAAAAAATATTTTGAACTAAATGAAACTGGAAACACAATTTACCAAAACTTATTGTATGAAGCAAAAACAGTACTTAGAGGGAAATTGATAAAATTGAAGGGATATAATAGAAAAGAATATATAAAATCAATCATCTTAGCTTTCATTTTAGAAAACTAAAAATAGTAGAATACATTAAATCTGATGTAAACAGGAAAAAAAATTAATAAGGATGAGAAAAGTGATTGACGAAAATGTAAACAGGAAGTCTATATGGAAAATAAAGCCAAAAGCTGACTCTTCAAAAAGATCAATAAAATCAGTAAACCTTTGGCCAGATTGAAAAAAAAAAACCAAGGACAAAAATTACTAATATCAGAAATCAAATAGGGAGATCACTACCATCCACTGTAAACTGAAAGGTTAAAAGAGTACTATGAACAACTCTATGCCACAATATATGATAATCTACATGAAATGAACCAGTTCCTTGAAAGACATAATTTTCCAAATGTACACAAGAAGAAGCACACAATCTGAATAGGCCTATATTTATTAAATAAATTGAATAAATAATTAATAACATTCAAAAACAGAAAGCGCCAAGCAAAGACTGAATTATTGGTAAATTATATTAAACATTTATGGAATAAATTATTACCAATTCTCCATACTCTGTTTAGAAGAAGAAGCAGAGGGAATACTTCTTAACTCATTGTATGAGGCAAGCATCACCCTAACACCAAAGCCAGATAAGAGCATAACAAGAAAAACAACAAATAAAAAAACATAGATCAATCATAGATCAGTATCTCTCATGAACACAGATGCAAAAATCTTCGAGAGAATATCAAATCTAATTCTATATACCAAAAGAAGTGTATACCATGACCAAGTGGGCTCTATTCCAGGTATGCAAGTCTTATTCAGCATTTAAAAATTAATGTGATCAAGCTAAAGAAGAAAAAAAAACCCATCATTATCATATCAATAGATGCAGAAAAAGCATTTGAAAATATCCAACACCTATTTATAACAAAAACTCTCAGTAAACTAAAAATAGAAGAGAAGGTCTTTAACTTGATAAAAAAAAAATATCTACAAAAAACCCTGTAGGTAACATCATACTTAATGATGAGAAACTAAAAGCTCTCCCGCTAAGACAAGAACAAGGCAAGGATGTCTCTTTTCATGACTGGTTCTACATCATATTTATGTTTTTTTTTTTAATTTTTTAATGCCTTTTTAATTATTTCTGAGAGAGAGAGAGAGCGAGAGAGAGACTGCTTGAGCAGGGGAGGGTCAAGGAGAAAGGGAGATACAGAATCGGAAACAACCTCCAGGCTCTGAGCTGGCTGTCAGCACAGATCCCGACACGGAGCCTGAGCCCAGGAATTGTGAGATCATGACCTGAGCTGAAGCTGGACGCTTTTAACCAACTGAGCCACCCAGGCGCCCCTCAACATCATACTTTAAATCTTTGCTAATGCAATGAGACAAAAAAAAAAATAAAAAAGAAGAAGAAAGAAAAGAAAAGAAGAGAAAAGAGAAAAGAAGTGAAAATCTTATAGTTTGGGAAGGAAGAAACACTGTCTTTGTTTGCAGATGGCATAATCATCTGTGTAGGAAATCTTAAAACAAAACAGGGGCACCTAGATGGTTCAGTCAGTTGAGCATCCGAACTTCAGCTCAGATCATAATCTCACAGCTCATGAGTTCGAGCCTCACTTCAGGCTCTGTGCTGACAGCTCACATCCTGCGGCTTGCTTCAGATTCTGTGTCTTCCTGTTTCTGCCCCACCCCTCTGCTTGTGCTCTCTTTCTCTCTTTCAAAAAATTAGTGTTTGAAAAAATTGAGTTAACTAACTAATTAATTGATTAATTAATTAAAAATAAAAACAAAAACAAACAAGGAGTTCCAGGCAAAGGAACTCCTGGAATTAATAAGGGCTTAGAGCAAGCTTGTAGAATAAAAAGTTAATATAAAAAAGTCAGTCACAGTCCTTTATATCAGCATTGAATAAATAAAATTTGAAGTTAAAAACACAGTATCATTTACATTAGCACTTCCCAAAATGAATACTTTAGTTTAAATCTAACAAAATATGTATAAAACCTATATGAGAAGGACTATAAAACTTGGTTAAAAGAAAAACAAATCTAAAAAGCTATATAGGTACAATGCAATCTCAGTAAAAATTCCATCAAGATATTTTGTAGATATCAACAAACTGATTTTTTTAAAAATATTTTTATTTATTTCTAGGAGAGAGAGAGAGAGACAGCACGAGCAGGGGAGGGTCAGAGAGAGAGGGAGACACAGACTCTGAAATAGGCTCCAGGCTCTGAGCTGGCAGTCAGCACAGAGCCTGACGCGGGGCTCGAACCCACGAACGGCGAGATCATGACCTAAGCGAAAGTCGGACGCTTAACCGACTAAGCCACCCAGGCGCCCCAACAAACTGATTTTTAAAACTATATATGGAGAGGCAGAAGACACTGAATAGCCAAGACAAAATCAAAGGACAACAAAGTTAGAAGACCGACACTATGCCATTTTTGAAGATTTTATTTGTAAGTAATCTCTATATCTAATGAGGTGCTCAAACTCACAGTTCCAAGTTCAAGAGTCACACACCCTTCCAACTGAGCCAGCTAGGAGCCCCTGAAACTTTCCCATTTAAAAACTTACTATAAATCTCATTATCCAGACAATGTGGTGATGGTGAAAGAATAGACACACAGATCAATGGGAAAGATTGTAAAGACCACAAACAGATTCACATAAATATAGTCAACTGATCTTTGAAAAAGGAGCAAAGGATACACAATGAAACAAAGATTGTCTCTTCAACAAATGGCATGGGAACAACTAGATATCTGTATGCAAAAAACATAGACAATATAGTCTTCACACAAATCACCTCCAAATGGATCACAGACATAAATGAAAAGTAAAAAAATATATATACAGCTTTTATAAGATGACATAGGAGAAAAACTCAATGACTCACTAACTTGACTATCTGTTAATAACTTTTTCGATACAACAAAACATATGATCCAAGAAAAAAATAATTGATAAACAAGACCTCATTAAGACTGATAATGTCTCCCCTGCAAGAGACTCTGTTACAAAAATAAAAAGACAAGCCACAGATAAAGAGAAAATATTTCCAAAACATGCATATGATATAGGAGTGCTTTCCAAAACACAGAAAAATAAAATAAAACAAAACAAAAACCTCCTAAAACTCAACAGTAAGAAAACAAGCAACTTTATTTAAAAATGAGCCAAAAATCTTAAAAGACATCTCAGCAAAGATGATATAAAGATGACAAATATGTATTTGAAAAGATGTTCCACATCATAGGTCATCAGGGAAATGCAAGTTCAAACAAAGAGATATTACTACAAACCTTTTAGAATGGACAAAATCCAGAACACTGGCCAAACCAAAGGCTGATGAGGATGTGGAGCAATAGAAACTTTTATTCACGCTAGTGGGAATAACAAAATGGTACAGCCAGTTTGGAAGACAGTTTCTTACAAAAGTAAACATACTCTTAAAATATGATACAGAAATCATCCTGCTTGGTATTTGCCAAGAGGCATTGAAAACATATAAATAAAACTTACACATGAATATGTATAGCAGCCTTATTCATAATTAACAAAATTTGAAGGCAACCATGATGTCCTTCAGTAAGTAAATATATAAATAAGCTGGTAGGTACAGATAATGGAATATTATTTGGTGCTAAAAAGAAATGAGCTGCCAAACCATGAAAAGACAAAGAGAAGACTCAAATGTCTATTACTAAATGACATAAACCAATCTGAAAAACTACATACTGTATGAATCCAGCCATATAACTTTCTGGGAAAAGGCAAAACTATGAAGACAGTAAAAAGATCAGTGGTTGCCAAGATTTAGGTGGGAGGAAGTGATGAATAGGGCAATACTCAGAATTTTTAGGGCAATTAAAGTACTCAGTCTGGTATAATAATGATGGATAGATGTCACTGTATATTTGCCCAAACATACAGAAGGTACAATATATCAGAATGAACTCTAATGTAAACTATGAGCTTTGAGTGAGATTTATGTGTGAATACAGGTTCATCAGTTGTAACAAATGTACTACTCTTGTGCAGATGTTGATCATGGAGGCAACTATTCATGTGGGAGATTCTCTTTACTTTCCTCTCAATTTTACTGTGAACCTAAAATTGCTCTATTAAAATAATGTCTGAAAAATACACAGGATTCAAGTGTGAATACATAAAATACTTAGATCTTTGATTCCATTAGAATTCTGATAATCCCTTTGGCCATATCATAAGTAAATTAAAAGTCTATTATGTAGACTAAGTACATAAAATTCCTTCGAACGTATATATAAAGAAACAGACTAAAATAAACAGAATAGCATTCACTGAAGAACAAAAATAAATGCTAATAAATGTTTTTAAAATTACAGTCATCAGAGAAAATTAAAATCCCATCCATCAAATTAGTAAAAATGTATAATTTCTGCCAATACTGTCAGGGAAGATGATGAGTAACAGTAACTCTTAAACACTGCTAGGTGAGATAAATATTGCATAATCACAGTGGGGAGCTATGTGACACTTTGATGTGAATTTGAAGATGAAGATGCACATATCATGTAAATACAATAGTTTCTACTTATAACTTTTGAGAAACACCTGCAAAAGAACGCTCATGAAATATAGCCTATGCTAGGAAAAGCACAGGAAGGAATCCAAAGTCCACTGATAAAAAGAAAATGATTTTTTTAGGCAATAGGATACTACCTAGCATTCAAAATAAATGTTAGCAATATATGTCAACCTAGGTGAATCCCAGATTAAAGAACAAAAAAACAGAAAATATATACAGAAAGTAGAATACCATTTTAATAAACTGAGTTTGTGCAACATATTCTTGCTTTTTTAAACCTATATTAATATATAAATACTGTGAAATATACCTATGAAATATACATAAGCTAGATGGTATGACTACTAGTGTTGGCTACACATTGTTTTTAACATTCTATGTGGATTTCTAAGTCTCTTAAGTTTAAAAAATCACAACTTACTTCAGTCATTTACTCTACTTAGTATCTACAGCAAAACCTTCTTCTTCTTATGCTTCAGAAAGTGTAAGCATTTCCCATTTCTTTTTGCCAGACTCTTCCCTTTTATACTCTGTGGCAACATCTGCTCCCAGTGTGTTAGCTTTCAGCTTTATGAAAATATCTTTCAAATCCTCATCTCCTGTCTAAACCACTCCCTCACGAATTCTGCATTTCCAATTTTCTGTTGGGTACTACCAGCTGGGTATCCTACTGGCAACTTGAAAAGGAGTATTTTGTTTCATGAGAATCAAGCAAGGTTTAGTTAAAGCTCAATGAGAATTACTACAATTAGAAGGCAAATTATTTAAGTCTTTGTTATATACACTAATCTCTCCTATAGCTGTATTGATTAATGAACTTCCTTTGTGGTACATATATAACATATACATTTTACATGTACATGACATACCTATCACATGTGTATCACATTTATAATAAATAATATATTATGCATATATTTCTCATATACTAATTATTATATTTATGAAGCCCTTATCAGAATCTAAGAGGAAGGGTCTCTTAAGGGCTAAAATTCTAATTTTAGATGGGTAAAAGAGAATCATGTTCCAAATGACCTGAAACCATTTTTAAGCTTGTTAATTATGTTTACTTCTTTGAAAGAATTCAATGAGTAAACTATTCCTTTAAATCATGGTATCCTGACTCAAATATCACTAATCAAGAAGCTGAACACATTTGCATTTTTCTGGTCTCCCCTGAGACTCTGTCCTTTTTGATCTTCAGTCTTTCAGAGTTAAATCCCAACCAAACGAAAATAAAAACAAAAGCAAAATGCCTCATTTAATCTTGCTTCTTCAGCATATTAATGCCCATCACTTTTTATCTTGTACTTTTCTTCTTCACTTAAAGCTTCTACCTCCTCTGAAAATATTTAATCCTTTACCCATTGAATTCTCACTTCAACTATGTATTTAATCTGGTCTTTTAAGTCTTTAAGGGGCTTTGAACTAAAAATTCTATTGTTTCTGCTTAATGTGCATCTTATTCAATCTCACTGTCAAATATAATGTCAATAACTATACTTTTTAAAGACTATTTTATTTTGTCCTTGATTTCTATTTATTATTCTTTTCTTCAACAAATACTACTACTCCGTGTATTTTTCTGGTTCTCTTATTCTGCGAGTTTCTAAAATATTATTTCTCAGAAGGTGTTAAGATTTAAGGGGATTCTTAATTTTTCTTTCCTGAAAACCAATATCATGAATAACAATATCTTACATTTTTATGGTTTGAGGAACCAAGTATAAAAACAGAATAAACTGAAGACTGTTTTAGACAGTTTTAAGGTTTTGCATATAAATCAACCCAAAACTGAACCTAAGACAGAGGAATGAAATGTTGTGTGTCACACAAAAGGAAGAGTCCTGGGGGTGTTTCCTGTTGAATGGCACATTTGTTTTGAAAATCTTCACATCCCTGCTCTCTTCTTCTTGTCATTTCTCTGTAATAATGTGGTAGCCTGGAAGTTGTACCAATCACTCCTTCCCTAGAAAGTTGCTATACCCAATTAGAGGAATTGGAATGTTAATCTCTTGGCAAATTTTGCATGAGGAAATGGCTGAATGTCTATAGCTTTCTCCTCTACCTGATTCACTGTGATTCTATAGAGAAAAAAATTAAGATTCTAGTTTGTTTTACAGTCATAGAAACTGGGAACAGAACTGGGTATTATCATTGAGGTGCTACCATAACAAAACTTAAACCTTGTGATACTGATTTGAGGACTGTGCAGTGGTAGAAGCCTGATAGGTCTCAATAACAGGAAATTTTGAAGGAAAATGAGAAAAAAACATATTTCTGGAAGCTGGGATAAGAGTGACCCATTATATAGTAGCAGAAAGCCTGGCAACACTGTCACTGATGGTTCTGTGTAAAACAGAAAATGTAACCAATCAACTTAGTGGTCTCAGTATGAGGATTTCCTGGTTTCTGTTCACTGCCAATGATAAACTTTGGGAGGACACTGATCAGTTAAAGAACAAAGTTTTCAGGTTCAGTGAGAATTTTGACGAAATGTATAGGGCTACGGCAGTCTCCCTAGACAGGGAAATATTTTCAAAGTAATGAATGTCTTTGAGACTAAAGTCAAATAAATCCAGAGTAGTACCATTAAAACATGACCTCTGGGAATCCAGAGTATGTCTAGAAGGCTCTTTGTTAAGAGCCAAGAAATATTTAGAGCAAATCTCAGAAGACTTCCCAGTTCAACAAAAAGTCTACTAAGAATTAAAAGGCCTGTCCCCATTGAGCCACTTGGCTAGGTAACAGTGCTTCTAAACTCCTAAAAGCATTGTCCTACTGTTTCATTAGAGAAGGGGTCTAAGGTAGAGGAGGCTTATCTTCAAGACATTGCGAGTGTGGATTCTGTCTAATGAAGTATAACCTGACAAATAAGAAATGAAAAATGTTTTACAAGGAACAATATCAGCTTTAATGGAAAGGGGAAGAGAAGAAAACGAGAAAAAGGTTTTTGAATCTCTAACTTCTGTGCATAGAAATCAAAAAATTATCTAATTTCAAACAGGAGCTACTTTTGATGGAAACAGATGTATGAATCATTTGGGTGGGAAGAGAGAATGCAAGGCAGAATTTAAAGTCAGGAGAATCATTGCCAGGAACTGGGCCCTAATCAAAACGTGGACAACACAGGCACAGCTGAATTTCAGAATTGCTAAGAACTACTTAATGCCTCTTCCTTGTCCCACCCTACCTTTCTGATGGGGGACACTGTATTATAGTTGTCCTATCCACACCACCACTGTACGCTGAAGGCATGTTGGGCTGATTGCCTTTTTTATTCAAAGGATCAAAAGTAACCATATCTAAGTAACATAACCAAAGATGAACATCTCTACCACGCCCTCTCTTAAATACAGAAAACAAACTGAGGGTTGCTGGAGGAGAGGTGGGTGGGGATGGGTTAAATGGGTGATGGGCATTAAGGAGGGCACTCTTTGGGATGAGCCCTGGGTATCATATGTAAGAGATGAATCCCTGGGTTCTACTCCTGAAGCTTTGACTATACTGTACACTAACTAACTTGAATTTAAATAAATAAGTAAAAGGCAATATGATAAAAGACCTTGCAGTAGAATTCATTCAGCATTTTAAAACCTGTAAACCAGTGGCACCTGGGTGGCTCAGTCAGTTAAGCATCTGACTTCAGCTCAGGTCATGATCTCACAGTTCATGGGGTCGAGTCCCACATGAGACTTTGTGCTGACAGCTCAGAGCCTGGAGTCTGCTTCTGATTCTGTATCTCCCTCCCTCTCTGACCCTCCCCTGCTCACGCTGTCTCTCTCTCTCAGAAATAAATAAAAACATCAAAAAAATAAAACAAAAATAAAACTGGTAAACCAGACCTAAAGCAAAGGATCAGAGTGGGAAAAGTAAACGTTTTCTTGTACATATCAAATGGTGATGGTTTATATAAATTTTCTAAACCTGTCATTAATCAGGATACAGTTCTAACAGAGACACAGTAAGGTTCTCCATTATAGATATGGTAGTGGAAGTTTATAGAAGTGGCAAAGACAGTTTCTAGTCCAGATATGTTTGACTATAGGATTTTGACTATTTAACTTCACCAAACTTTTAACATTCAAGCAGCAGTTTGCCTAAACATCACTGAGTCAATGCGAATTCTGTGTCAGTAAAAAGACTGAACTTCCTAAAAACAAAACAAAACAAAACAAAAAACCATGAAAAACTTCTCCTGCCTGTCAACATGAAGAGGTAGCCTTAGGGAGAAGAAATTTAAAGATGACAAACCTGGAACCTTCTGCACTTTCAGAAATAGGATTCCCAGAGGACGACATATACAGAGGATGGGAGCAAGTGGTAAAATCATATATGCAAAGTTGCAGAAGCAGACTGAAAAATTGTACATAGGCAAAGCTCTTGATTTTGTTCTCGAGGTTATAACTGGATTGCTTCTAGTTGATTGCTTGTCTATCCCTCACAATTTAACTTGAAATTTATTAATGCCACCCATACCTTAGAGTTATATTGGGTTATACTTCATAGGGATCAATTCTTGGAGCCATTACTCGTTATTTTTCTTCTAATTATAAAATAACAATTATTATATATTTCCTTATAATTATGAAACATGAAACTTTTTAAAAAGAGTATGTGTAGTGTTGTTTGTGGTGGCTCATATGTGGCAGGTGGTTAATGTATGTGGCATGAAGCAAAATGATAACAGTACTACTAATAGCCATGAAACTTAATAATGAAATAAAACGCCATCTTTACTAATGAATAGGGTTGTGTTATTTTGAAATAGAAAAATGTATTTCAAAATGATCGTGAAAAATTAAATAAAATTTCCTCCAAAATAGTATGGACCTCAAAATTTTACAAATACCATAAAGATTATATTAAGTTTAAAATGATTCCTTTATGTCCACCCAGGCAAAGGCAAATGACCATATTAAGAGATGATTTATCAGAATCTCTCTTACTTTTCCATTGTGCTTATTTTATCAAAGCTCAAAAACTGGTTATCTTATGTAATTTTCACTACTGTTGCAGGCTGGGTTCACTGGGAAGAAGTATCTGATGAAAGACTGAGGTACAAGATATTTATTAGTGAGTACTCTTGGCATCAGCACTGATTTGGGGCATGGGGAAGAGGGACTGGATTTAGTGAGAGATTCAACGATTATGCAAGCCCCAGGGACAACCTCAGCTGACCCTATGGAAAACTCAAGAGTGAAACTAACTCATCAGGGGTGTTCCACATGGGATGTAGCTGAAAAGATGAAGGCTATCTTCCTTCTGTCTGTCTTGGATGTGAGCCACCTCCAGGAGGGTAACTCTAAAGAAAGAATCTCTTTGCAACTGAGGCCATCCCTGAAGGGCAAATGAAATTTATTTCCAAACTGCCAGCTGCTGGAGGCCGGCTCCAGCATGTCCAGGGGTCCCTGAAGGATGGACGGTGTCAGTGAGAGAGAGAGAGAGACAGAGAGACAGAGAGAGACAGAGACAGAGACAGAGACAGAGAGACAGAGAGTGAGGGAGCGAGCCCCAGAGATTCTTTCTGATTACCAGGCAGGCATCTCTGCTCTGACTGGGGCTCCACTTTATTTTAAGTGTTTTGGAGATGGCACAGAAGTGGCATTTGCCTTAGACAATGATTTCTGACAACAAACTTCTTAGATATGTAAGAATTTCCCAGAACATAGATTTGTAGAAGACTCATGTATAACCTTTATCAATAGCGATTGAGGGGATTTAGATGCTTATCTTATGGGGAAGAAAGGCATCTTTAGCATACCAGACAATGTTTTTAGCATAAGAGAGTGAAGTTACTTCTCTGTGAGCAGGGGTCAACAGCTGGTTTGCTTAAGGTGGAAGTATCAAGAAAAACAGGTCTTTCAGGGAACACCTCTGCTCTCATAATCACAAAAGAAGTTCCTCAACAGGTTCCTTCACAGGGAGCAATCAGCATATACAAGGCCAGAAAATGCTCTAAGCAGAAACAAATGGGTGGGGGTAGATATTTGCCCTTAACTCTAAATTAGGCTCTTTGCCTCAGGGCCAGACTCAAGCCCCCTTTATTATGTAAGTCTTGAATCTGCAAGACCCTTAGGAAGAGCCTTTTGACAATCATCTTTGGAAAGGCAAGGACATGCCTTTCCTTATGATCAATCTGTGTGGGGAATATCTGTCTGATCTGGAATATTGTGAGACCTGGTCAATACCAGCAGTCTCATTTACAACATGAGCCAGTAGTAGCAGAGGGAGATACCAGTTTCCTTGCTGTGACTGCCATCCAGAGAGGCCATTGTGGCTCCCGGCAGCCAGCCCAATAGTTAGGAGAATGTGTTCTTCTTGAAGGGTGAACAGCGTAATGTATCTCTGTGTGAGAAAAGCTTACCTTTCCAGGGCCATCGATTAAGAACTGTAAAGAATAATTTGAATAATGTAACATAAATATCTGTAAGGCCATAAGTCTAAACATCTAAACCAAAATGACTCCATGACAGGCTTTAAGTTTCCCCTCTAAACTAGAAGGCCTGAGTTTTGGCTTCCCTGAAACTATCAGGTAGTTACACATTGCCCAAGGCAGGAGTAACCACCCTTGCAACACCCAATCAAGAAAGGCCAGTGACCACCCTCCACATTGTTAAGGGAGAGGCCTGGAGATAGAAACTATAGATAGGACCCTGTTACCTAATGTTAAAGTTAACCTGTTAGTCACCGAACAAGACCCTAGGCTCACTCTGTGATTGGTTGAATTTAAAGGTACTCTAAATGTTGTAATTGGATCCCGCCAAAAGTAACGAATACTCTAGACAATGTGTATGGTCAAACCCGCTGTCAATGATGTGAATAATTATGATTGGATCACTATTCCCATGTCACAACTTCTGTAACTCCCCCATCTCAAACCCCATAAAAATCCTACTCTGCCCTTGTTCGGGGCTCTCAGCTTGGATCCATTGCGTTGGTGAGGTCTGGGAGCCCAAGCTTAAGCCCGTAATAAAGCCCTTTGCCTTTGCATACGTGACTCGGACTCCTTTGTGGTCTTGGGATTTTGGGGAGATCGCGATCTGGGCATAACATATCAAGCAGTAGAATCATGGATATGAACTTTCTCACTCTCTCCCATAGCCTTACACCGGAACTTATTCATAATAGAGACAGGTTCAGACCTAAAAGATTACATGTAAAATGCAAAGCAAGTGTTGCTTTGCTTAGAAACATCCTATGTGTCTTAGTTTGAGTTTTAAATTGAAAATATATCTGTTATTTTATTTCTCTTTTCTGAGGTTTCCAGATATCCAATTAAGTTTTGTTAAAGTAGACAATAAATTCTGATTCCATTCCTTTTAAAAGTCCCTAGACTTAAAGAGGTTCTATCATGAAGGGGTTATCCACATTGAAACAATCATAGAAAAGAAGGCTATATCAACTTTTAAACAAGTCTTTTAAAACAGCCAGAACAGAAAAGCCTTTGAAGTTGATTTAAGTCTATCCAAGTTGCCAATGGAGACACGGCCTTTCGTGCAGAGTAAATGACAGGTAATAATTAACTCAAACTGTAATTGTATAATCACCCATACTAATCAAAGCCCTTGTTGCATAGGATCTAAAATGATACATAGGATATTTGAAAAAATGTAATAGCCTGCAGAATTTGACCTCAACATCCATCCAAGGGCAAATAATGATAATTTTTTGAAAAATATGTTGACCTGTAGCTGTTTAAATGATTTCTAAGTGAACAACTCCCCTTAATCAATATTGTTATGGTAATTTACTTTCTGATGAAATGATTTTTTTACATGATGCTAGCTAATGCTAATGAAAAATTAATGCATCATGTAAAATTGAAAAAAGGTGTTGCCTTTTGTTCACAATGAGATTTCATAAGATAGTCTTATTTAAAGAGACAATTCTCAGAGAATGCAAAGGCAATGTAAAAACTGACATCTGTAATATGGTACACAGTGGGAACAAACCTATATAAATATGGGTATAGGTACACATATTTGTGTGTGTGTTGTGGAGCTGTGCATGTGGCCATTGTAAATGATTGTTGCCAATAGTCAGATTCTCCTCTTTCCAGGGTACTTGGCAGGATTGTCTTCCTGCCTAGTTCGGTCCAATAACATATAATGTGTCACTTCCAGCCCAAGGATTTAGTGGCCAGTGTAAGGTTCTCTAAGACAAGATCTCTCAGTGGGGAGGAGATGGCACCTGGGTGGCTCAGTAGATTAAGTGTCCAACTTCAGCTCAGGTCATGATCTCACGGTTCCCAAGTTCAGGCGCCTTGTCGGGCTCTGTGCTGATAACTTAGAGCCTGGAGTCTGCTTCAGATTCCGTGTCTCCCTCTCTCTCTGCCCCTTTCCCTTCCCCCCTTCATCTCTCAAAAATAAATAAATATTAAGGAAAAAAAAACAACTCCTCTTTCTTCTCTCTGCAATGGTGACAGCAAGTATTGTAGATGGTGGCTGCTCCATCAGCCCATGACCCTCCATCACTACAATGAGTACTCTCTTGGCAGCCTGTGATTAGTACGTGGATTGATCAGAGGCTAGCTGGGCCTCTGCTGTAGTAAGCTATTGAGATTTGGAGGTTGTTTACCATAGCACAACCTGGTCTGCTCTAGTTCAAAAACTGGAAAATGGCTTGGAAATTAGGTGAAATTTAAAAGTAAAGGCAACGTGGGACGCCTGGGTGGCTTAGTCAGTTAAGTGTCCGACTTTCACTTAAGTCATGATCTCGCGGTTTGTGGGTTCAAGCCCCACGTCGGGCTCTGTGCTGACTGCCAGCTCAGAGCCTGGAGCCTATTTCAGAGTCTGTATCTCCCTCCCTCTCTGACCCTCCCCTGCTCACGCTGTCTCTCTCTCCTAGAAATAAATAAAAATATTAAAAAAAAAAAAGTAAAGGCAACGTGACTTGCCAACTCAAATAAAAAAAGAAATACTAGGTTGTAGGTATGTTATATAAAAAATGAAAATAATCTTTTATGAGAGGGATTTTGGAGTGGTATGTGTCAAAGACTGTGAATGAGTCATAAATGTGCAGAATTGAACATATGATAAGTTAGGTGCCCTGAGCTTCACTGACTATAGCCATATATTTCCATTATCTCATATTCTCTGCTTGAAAGTGAAACAGTCAGATGAAGACAAGGAAAAGATTTCAACTCTCTCCAGGTGTACTGTGCAGGTTGATCAGCTACTTGATGACAAACTCTAGAAGGCTGGGCCACTCTGGCTGGGAAAGTTATAGCTAGGTCAATGGAAAAAGAATCCACATACAAGAATTCATAGAATTACATCATCCATTGGACTCCTTCAATTTGCTGGAAAGAAAAATACAATGGAGCCAGTCTTTTTCTTACGTATCATAATCAAAACTATCAAAAATATGATAAAACTTTTGAGGCACCTTAATATGCATTTCAACTTTTTCAATTATCTTTATTTTGTGGTTCTGGGAAATGTTACCTTATAATTATCCTCAATAAATTATAAATTAATTTCAATTCTGACAGTTTTTGAAATGTTTTTAAAGTACCAACATCATACTATTTTTAGTGGAAAATTTCAAATAAGCACAAAATAGAGAAGACACTATAATGAATTCTCAGATACACTTCAGCAAGACTCAGTAGTTCTTATTTTACTAATCTTACCTCACCCATCTCACATATTGTCTTGCCCTGTCTTTCTCCAGCTCTTTCTGTCTCTCTGTGTCCCCACAACTCCCCCATCCTCTTTTGCCATTTTTTGGCTAGAATATTTTAAAGTAAATGCTCCCTAACCAAGGAATTTAATTTTTCATATAAGCACGATACAATCAGTGCAACAACAATAGAAAACTTCTGATATATCAGCGATGGTTTCTAAATTTCCTTGATAGTCCTCAAAATGTGTTTCTAGAATTTATTAAGAATCAGCATTCCAATGGTATTCACACAAACATTTGGTTGGTATGTTTCTTAAGCCTCTTTAGTCTATAATCATTTCTCTGTCCACTTTTTTTTAATCTGATAAGATATCTAATCATTTATACTCTGGAATTTTCAACATTATGGTTTGAATTAATTCTTGTGCTATTTAATGTTCCTCTGCTATAAGCATATTAAACTGCTTAATAGATACAGAGACTTAGATTTAATCCAGATGCAGTTAGATGTAATGTTGTACTTCTTAAAGTGTCATGATCAGTGACCTCCTGATAATGCTGATTCAATTAATCCATTACAAAATTCCATATCAATTTTTCAGTTAATGATTGTTGAGACAGTATTGATTATTTCTTAGATTATTTATTTAGGAGATAGAAAATAGAGATATTTGAATTTTACCACTTTTTTTTTTTTTACATCTCTTAGATGTATTTTATAAAGTGGAAATTTCCTTCGTCAACACTTTTGGACCTCAAAAGGCATTACATTTGGGAAATCCAGAATAGTTAGTGCCTCCCTCCTTTTAAAACTAATTTGCAGAGCAATGGCACTCTAGCAAATCTAATGGCATGACCAGTGATATTTTTTAAATATTATTTTGAAATTGTATACTTTTTCAGTGATCTCCACTTCTCCATCATTGATAAAACAACTCCAAGACAGTTATTCCTATACCCCTCACTTTTCCTCCTGATTAAAACACCCTTACGTTCACCACTGGACTTAGGGAGAAACATTATATTTCATCTGCTTGGGAGAATTTTGAGTGGTCAGAAGCCATTGAGGAGCTCAGGAATATTTATGATGAATTGTCTCCTCATTAACCAGAAAGCACCCTGAATGACTAATGCCCTAGTCATTTCTCTTGGAGGTCATAACCCAAATTAACAGAGAGAACACCTTTATCCACAAGTAAAAAACGATAGGAAAATTTATTAGCGGCTAAAAGTTTGCAGAGATAGTGAGTACTATTTGAAACAGTGTATGCAGTCAATGCTAAGGGAAAGAACAATAATATGAATGTTGGTAGACAACTTTTAAAACATGAAAATCTTTCATCTGACAATAATTTGAATGCCATATGTTTGATGTAACTGATGTAGAATAATATCTAAGCTCAACTCAAATGCTCTTACTTTAAATACATCTCATGAAATAAATGCTGAACATTCAAAGCAACTTATTATTCTATCATTTTTAAATATGTATAACTTGTGATTGAGTATCTGTAAGGTTTGTTCACAGAGTTTAAATATATTTATTATAATTTAGAAAACAGAAATAACTAGCATTTGGAATAACGAAAGTTCTTCACCAAGGTATAATTTGTAGCATCCGTCTACCAAGACCATTAAAAATCATTTTACTTTCCCTATGTTGTAAGCTCAGGATTTCTTTTTTTTTTTTTAAATTTTTTTTTTTAATGTTTTATTTATTTTTAGGAGAGAGAGAGAGAGACAGCATGAGCAGGGAGGGTCAGAGAGAGAGGGAGTCACAGACTGAAACAGGCTCCAGGCTCTGAGCTGGCAGTCAGCACAGAGCCCGACGCGGGGCTCGAACCCACGAACCGCGAGATCATGACCTAAGCGAAAGTCGGACGCTTAACCGACTAAGCCACCCAGGCGCCCCTCAGGATTTCTTATATAACTTGTCTAACATAAATGCCAAACTATTGATAGACTTTTCTCAGCATTTTCTTTCCCTTATCACATTTTTAGGTTTATTTTAAAGTGCAGTTTTACTTTCTTTCCTTCATTTCCGTGGTCAGCACTTTGTACCCTCTTTTACTTCAGAAAAACATTCACTAACACTTCTTGCTTCCTTAGGGACCAAGTACAATGAGAAAGAGGACATTGTTATCAACTGAAAACTACTGAAAATATAAACATTTCAGTTGGTATTTTTGCTTCATTTCATATTTTGGCATCGGGAACCATTTTGGCAAAAATAGTAAGATGCCGAAGGTACACCTGAATAGTTTGAAAAAAAAATACCATTTATACATTTGTACGATTCCTATGGCTCAAGCAAAACAGAGAAAGGTTAAAAGTAAACGAAATTCCAATAATCTGAACTTCTTTACTACTGTCAGGTTATTTCAAAAAGATTAAAAACCTTGTCTTTGATTTGACATCAGACATGCAAAGAAATATTGTTATTGCCAAAAGTATTTTTAAATGATTTAATTATTCTATTCTTACCATAGAAAAGAAAAAATATTTTTCACACTAGACTTCCTTTTCCTATTTATATTTATATGGTGTTTAGGAATCCTACTCCCTCTTCCACCTGAAATTTCATCACATTGGGAGATTCTATTACTTGTTAAGTCTATGTCAATATTGTTCTGAAAAACTTGATCAGAAAACTTATGTTACTACATTACTTTTCTTCAGATATACACAGATTATGGTTGTATAATCACTGAACCCATTTAAAAATGTATTACAGTATTTTTCTGTTAATCAGGATAATGAAATGTATTCATAGCATTTTCCTTTTTTCCTTCAACTTTGAAAATAAATGCAGGGAGCAGAAAGCAGATTCATAAGAAATATGGCTATTCATACATTAAACTTCTAAGTGTAGATTCCCCAGGCAGCTAGCTAAATTTGATCCACTATCAAGTTCACCACTAAAGAGTCTACTTTCATTCCATGGTCATACTAAAGCATCCTGATTAGCCTTGAAAGATGAGATTTGGTGACACTCTAGCATATTTTTGTATAAATTAGTAGTCTGCTCTCCCATGTTGACAAACAGGCTTTTATATTTTTGAAAGACTATAAGAGATAATAGAATTTTCTGTAAATTTGCCTAACAAATGCGATACTACTTTCAGGATATACACTCAAACCTAGAGACTCATAAGTAGCAGCTGCTCTATTTTTAATATATGTACCCCAAATTGATCTATTTTTGCTTTTGATTCCCAGGACAATATACTTACTGCATTATGTATTGACTCTTGGCTTTTGTTTATACCGAAATGTTTTCCACAACGTTGAATAATCTCAAAATCACCTCCTACGAGTTTCATTTAATGTTGCAACAAACACAATGCCAAGAATGCTAATGAGGTGGGCATTTTTTTCATAATTAAAAAATGACAAATGATCAACTCTAAGTGTAGATCATGTAATCTATAATCAATCTACTTCACTTTTAAAGAATGAGAAACAATAGACTTCAGTTTACTACCAACTCCATTTTATTAACATATCTTGAAATTAATATTGAGTTATATTTTTATAATGTTAAATGTTAAGATTTATTATTTCCTTATTTTTGTGGGTAATTTAACGTATTCCATCATATATTATTTATATGTAAGTTAATCAGCAATGTTTATATTCCTTAGCAGTATACCCATTACTCAACAGTGAAATCAATCATTTATGTTATCTTAATTTTCTAATAAAATATTCAGAAGAAAACTCTTATTTAACTCAGTTGTTATATTACTAGAAATTACAGCAAATAAAATGATTTGTGCTGGATGTTCCTTTAATAAATCTTTGAAGAAGAAAAAACTTACCTATATAGGATTATTTAATGACAAATAATCCACTACAAAGTGCTAATTTGAGATATCAATTGGGAATCTTTAAATCATCTGTTAATAGAATAGATCTATGAGAATTAGTTGTCTGAAAACTACTCTTGGCAATTCCTCAAGACTTTCTGGAGTCAATGAAACAAAACTTAGACTGTTAAAATTCCAAAGTACAATTCAGAATCAAACTTATAACTCTGTAAATGATATCAAAGTGTACTTATCTAACACTTATGACGACTTAAAAGCAGAACAAAACAAAACTAACCTAACCTAACCTAACCTAACCATGGGGCAATAAATACCTTGATGGCATTAATGTTTACTCCCAAAGCAACAGTAATTAGCTTATTTTAGCAAGGCAACACATCTTCATTTTGAAATTCTTATATCTCATTTTATTGAAGTGTCAATTGTATTATTCTGTTTTATTACTGATATAATTTTTGTTAGGTATTTCTATTTTATATCATTCTGAAAACTTGTTAAAGACAATACAAATCAGTATTATTGAAATAATGAATACCTATAAAAATATTTCAAATATATTTTACTTAAATTGGTAAATAAATAAATTACATAATATAGACTACAAGAGTAGTAGAATTAACTTAAATATTATCATCTAAAGTATCTCCAAACTGAAATATCTGTAAAATACATTGTTAAATTTAGCTATTCATATATATGTATACAAATATATTCAAGTATATAAAGGTTATTAAGTCTTTAATGTGAACAAGCTAATAGCAAATGGTTTGCTTATTAGTATGCATTGTTTTACTACAAATAGTCACAATACTTCTATCAAAATAATAAATGGGAAACCAGATGGGAAAACAAACTGAAGCAGTCACTATGGAACATGGTATGAAATATGAAAACACTAATTCAAAAGGATATATGCTCCCTTATGTTTACTACAGTATTATTTACAATAGCCACATTATGGAAGCAGCCCAAGTGTCCTTCAATAGATGGATGGATAAAGAAGTGGCATATACACACAATGGGATATTATTTGGCCATAAAAAAGAACAAAACCTTTAATTTGCAACAATATGGATACAGCTAGAGGGTGCAATGCTGTAAATAAGAAATAAGTCAGCTAAAGAAAGACAAATACTGTATGGTTTCATTCATATGTAGAATTTAAGAAGCAAAACATATGAAAAAAGAAAAAAACAGAGAGACAAACCAGAAAACAGAACCTTAACTACAGAGAACTGATTGTTACCAGATGGAAGGTGGGTGGAGGAGGGATGGGTAAAGCAGATGAGAGGAATTTGGATTACAATTTTTCTGATGGGCACTAAGTAATGTAAAGAATTGTTGAATGACTATATTGCATACCTGAAACGAATATAACATTTTGTGTTAACTATACTGGAATTAAAATTATAAAAATAATTTCACCAGAGACTAAATAATGTATTAACAACAACAACAACAAAAACCCTACATATAATATTGTGTAATAAAGTTACCATAAACAATAGGGTCAAAAATATCTTTTATTTCAATTCTCAGTAGTGAATTAAAATTAAATATGATGAGATACATATATTTTGAGACTAAAATTAGATAAGTTTTGATACATTGATGATAAGCCTTGAAAATATGAACCCAAATAGACTTTTCTATCATCCCCAAAAGTGGTTTTGTGTTTCTTTCTAATCAACCCCTCCCAAACTCTTAATATGCAACCACTGATATCATCATATCAGTCATCAACTTATTTGTCCATTATTTTGTATATAATATATTGGTTTTGGTTTACCTTCTTTCACTTAACATAGTGCTAATAAAATTGTAATGGAACTCGTCTATATTTCCTGGCATTATGATTACAATGTGTCCACAATCATCAAAACTTAATTTCCTGGCATTATGATTACAATGTGTCCACAATCATCAAAACTTAAATAGTTAAAAATTGATGTGATAACAGTTTTGATTTATGGGTAATAATTTGGCCCTTTTCTTAAAAAAAAGTGTATTTGAGTATAAAAATCAAGCAGACATGGGGGAACAGTTTACTAAGTAGAAATTATAGTAAAATGAAAACTATTCTCAAGAGTAGGGAGAAAGCAGTTTTATCTTCAAAGTATTAGGAAAATAAATAACTGCCAAACCATACCTTTGTAGTCAGTTAAATTATAATTTACCCACATGAGCAATTTTAATACTCTTTTTAAACAAGTTAAAACATAGTGTTTATCATGGAATACAAAAGATGTTTACTTTAGGAAAAAAGGAAAATCATTTCAGGAGAAATGTTGACAGAAATAAGTGTACAAGTATGAGTTAATCTACAAAAATACAGATTTCTTAAAATTGTAGATAATTTGAATTTTTAAAATAAGTTGATTTTAAAAACTGGATCACAATTATTATAAACTCCCATGAAATGACCAGATTTCATGTTTTTTTAAGATTTCTTTATTGTTAGGGAGAGAGAGAGAAATTTTTTAATATTAAGGTTTTATTCTTCTTAAGTTAGTCTTTTTAACAACAGTTGAAGAATATTCGCTAATAAATTAAGGGCACCTAGCTGGCTCAGTCAGCAGAAAATGTGATTCTTAATCATGGGGTTGTATGTTCGAGCACCACATTGGTTGTAGACATCACTTAAAAATAAAATATTTTTTGAAAAAGGGTATTCACTAAAAAAGTTTTAACAATAATAATTTCTCAACTACTAAAAGGAAATAAAAAAAGAAAAACAATCCCACGATCCAAAATAGGGCAATAAAGTAGAATAAATGAAGGATAGAAAAATCAAGGAAAATAGAAGCATATATAATGATAGAGATAAATTGAAATATGTTAGTGGTTACAAGGAATGTATGTGTACTCCTTTCTGTAGTTGGATGGCAGAGACTGTGACATTATTTTGAAAATATGAATGTATAATCTAGCTAAGCTATGACAGGGCATGGAAAGGTTAATAGTAAATATATGGGAAAATACACTCAGCAGATACTAATTAAAAGAAAGCATATGAAATTAAAATAGAATATCCATTTATTTCGTACCAAATCACTTAGTCGTGAGCAAAAACAAAACAATTACAAGAAAATTTAAACACCTATACAGTCAGAACAAAAATAATGTAAAACAAAATAAATACCAACAAAATCAGTTATAACAACACATTTCAATGATTTACCCCTAATTAAGTACAAGGAAAAGTATAGTATCAAATGATTAATAATAATAAAATAATATCAACTATCTGCTGCACCCTAAAAGCATTTTTAAAACAAATTGATAAAGTTTGAGGGTACAAAAATGAGCAAAGACGTAGAAAGAAAATAGATAAATTAGAGGTTGGGATACTAAAATATGGCAAGGTGTAATTAAGGCAAAAAAGCATTCAATGGGACAGAGAATGTTATAGTAGATTGTTACAAACTACTGTCTACAATGAAAATATCATAGTCATAAAATTTTATGACCCAAATAACAGAGCATTAAAGTATATTAAGCAGAAAGCGTTTTAAATTCAGAGATATATACAAAGTACACAATGAATTTGAAGATTTTAACACACCATTATCTGCACATGAAACATAAAATAGTGAGAAAATAAACCATATAGGATTCTTACTATATATCTGAGTATTCTGTGATGTTATGTGGTGAAAACTAAAGAACAGGAATGTGAATTTCTCTTTTCTTTCTACAATGGATATATATTTACTTTTGAAGCATAAATTTGTGAATTTCTCTTTTCTTTCTACAATGGATATATATATATATTTATAATATATTTATAATATAAATATATAAATATACATATATTATATATATATTTACTTTTGAAGCATGAATTGGGGAATCTCTTGGATAGGATTTCATAAATCAAGAGAATGACTCCTTAACTAAAATAATTTTTTCTTTAGAGTGGAAACACCATTAATCTAAATGTAGATGTTTCAATATGATACGCTAATAGGTATATACAGTAAAGAAGATTAGGTGTAACATTATGTCTCTATAAAGTTAGAAATCTTTTAGCTTCTATAAAGTATAAAGTTAGATGGCAAGGTCTTAGAATTATTGTTATTAGTTGAAAGATGTAAACGTGCTTTTTTTTTCTCCCAAGCTTTTTCATATTGGGACAATACCATGACAGAAAGTTTAGCTTTATCATATCTTAATCTGACATTGAATAATATACCATGACAAGTTTTATCAATGAAGTGGCTTTCAAGAAGAGGAGGTCTTAACACAGCTTTGCACTTTTTTTACACGTTATTTTAGCATTTTTTAACTATATAGCAATAAATTCTGATACCTCTAACAGAAAACAAAAACAAAGACAAAAACAAGACAATAACGGCTTAAGATGAAAGCTTCATTATTTCCCTATATGAAAGACAGGAAATTTATTGTGGGAGAGGCCTCCGAATCTTTAGGGATTCTGAGTTGGTTTTGTTGTTGTTGTTTTGGGTGGGTTTGTTTGTTTTTGTTTTTGTTTTTTATTCTGCTATCCTTTGTAAAGTCTGGTCTAAAAAGGTTGCTGACCTCAACCTTTCTATGACCTCTTTTTTTTAAAATGTAGCTTCTTTTTCTGGGCAAAAACCAAAAAAACTTTCCTACTAGTTACTTGCCTGAGTTCTAGAAAGAAATACAGCAAAAAACCACCTTGCCTTTCTGAAATTCCTATGTCCCTGATGTGGCCAAGAATGAACTGATCTTAAACTGGAAAGGCCATGTGGCTAATGGGGAATTCAGCATATTGAAAATGGAATGGATGCATGATCAATATTGCCTAAATGATTTGCACAGTGTAAGTACCAAAGCCCTTTCTCGACCAAAAGAAACATCTTTAAAACTGAGACTGAATTATTCATGAATCCAGTGACCTAATTCCGTTACACTGAGTGTGTATATACATGTTAAGTATGTTATTATGGACTGAATTGTGTTCTCTCAAAATTCATATGTTGCAGTCCTGACTGCCAATGTGACTATATTTGGAGATAGGGCCTTTATGGAGCCAATTTGGGTTCAATGTGGTCATCAGAGTGGGACTCTAATCCGATGGGATTGATGTCCTTATAAAAAGAGAAACACAGGAAAGCTGGAGCTCTCTTATGGACTACACACAAAGGGAAGGCCAGGTGAGTACTGTGAGAAGGTGACTGTCTACAAGCCAGGAAAAGAGCCCTTACCAGAAACCAAATTTGCTGGCACCTTGATCATGGGATTCTAAACTCCAGAACTGTGAGGAAATGTCTGCTGCTTAAGCCACCCCACCTGTAGTAGTGTAGTGCTTTGTTGGCAGTCTGAGCAGACAAATATGTAGGTGTGTCATATATGTGTGTGTATATACAAACTGTTCTGTGGTATTTCTCAGAAATATTAGAGAGAGTTTTCTAGGCAAATAATTATTGGTATGCTAAGAATTTTAATCTCAGATGTTTTAATTAAAAAATTCTTCATCTATTGTTAGATTTATAGAATAGTTGTAAAAATAGGTTAGGCAGTTTCCATAATCCCTCATTCAATACAATTCAGTTGTTTATTACTTACATAACTGTAGCTCAATTATCACAACATCTATGAAAATTTATGATCATGTATATTTGTTGACTGTGTGAATGGTAACTTGGTTCTGTTTCATATTAATAAATATGACTCATTATTATAAAACATTTTAGCTTATTAACTTGTTTCTTCCTGCTTATTCTGACACTTTCTGCTTTTGACACTGTACACTTCAATTGACAGACTGTGAGATCATAAACAAAGAATAATGACCTCTTAATGTGATCAAACAGCAGGAGCGAAAGAAAACTCTTCAAATATGACATATTTAACAGTTAGCAATCTAGGGAAGAACATAAACATAAAAAAGCAAATAATTTAATGTGTTTTCAGAATGCATATGGAAGAGTTCAGACTATTGTGAAGTCTCAGCTGCCGCACCATACTTTTCTAAGCATTATCAGAGAGGCTACAGCAGTGATCTTACAAACTATGGTCCTATAATCAGTCACACAATTCTTAGTCTTACAGTTGAGAGCTTTAAGAGCACCAAGAGCTTCAGTAAAACTGTAACCTCTGGATAGCATCAATTTCATAAAATAACTACCTTTCACTACCATTTATATATTCTCATGAAAGACACGTCTTCAATCAAGGCATTTTATCCTATAAAAGTTATCAGAAGAAAATATTCCACAGTTTCCTATCTTCACAATTAAACTTCATTTGAGAACAAAACCTACATTAATGGAACATTGGGAAGCAGAGGCGAACATGAATATTAAGGAGAGAACACAATTTGAAATTCATCTTTTCATGTGGTAAAGTGCTTACAATTACATATTCTACTTAAATTCAAATCATGTAAAGATCCAATCAGAACAAATGGGCACATCCATCAATTTATTGGCTAATATTTTATTATCCACATGTTGCTTTAACATTTAAATGAAGTCAAGGCTCCAAAAATGTCTCAATTATATAGACAATTAAATATCACTATTAAATAGAAAAAATCTTTTCTAATGTAAGCTTAGTTCTTTCTTTTCAGTTTTAAGTCTACTTATATAGGAAAAGATTGTGGAATATTAATACGAAGTGCTTATAATATTTTACTATTTCCTAATAATGTTGTTAATATTTTAAATAATTTAAAAATAAGTTTCTTCTTTTAGTATTATCCTTAGATTATTTCACTGAATTTATATGTTATAGACATTATTTGGCAGACAAAAAATTGCCCTTTCCTTGTTAGCAGATGTCAAATATGCCATTTTCCACTTTTAAAAAACTATAGGTAATAAACATATTTGATCTATTCACAGCTTTCAACAAGTGAAAAAATATTAAAAAATGTAAATCTATAAAAATGTAATATTTAGATAAAACTGTCAGTCCACAGAGCTGTTCTATATCACCTTATGGAAATGATATTTCCTTAGAAAGTGGTAAGTAATAACGCATTAATAAATTAATGTGCTTTCACATCAGAGTTTGACTGTCTATAAATATAAAACTGAATGAGTAGTAAGCCAAACAGAATAGGTAGCATTTATGTCTCTTTGCTTAAATTATATGGAAAAAAACAACTGGTGTCTTGCTAAAACCTGGCACTCAGGTTTATACTTTGAGTTCTGTTTAGGTGGAAAAATAATATATAACATAACTATGTCAACTTTAACCCTACAATGGAGGCTAAACAGAACCTGTTCTATCCTGCTCTACTATAAATCAAGAATCTGAATTTTCCATATGTGCTCACAGGATTCTAGCTATGCTACAATTGTCATGGATAAAGTAGAAAAGTAAAAGTAAAGTTACAAGATTTCATGGAATGCAAATTACATACTGCAAAAACAAACAAAAAACCCCCAAAAACAAAACTAAGTAAACTAACATACATTTAAACCAAAATCCATCCTGTATTGTTCAACTCAGAGAGTGGTCTTAATCAATATGAATTTTTAAAGCCTTACTGAGTCTTCAAACTTCAGCTGTGAATATGGCCAAATCATTGAGTAGCATTGCCTTCCTATAGTAATATTTTTAGTTACTTATAGAGTCACAGTCTCAGGGGAATTACTGAAATTAGCAAATCTATAAAGCATTTGGAATAGAGTTTTTCAAGGTAGTCTAATGAAACATGTAGTGTACAATCAATATAAAACAGCAGGAATAAAGTTATACAGTGATTCTCAATCATATACTGAAATGCAAATAGTAGGGTTTGCTGTGTAATGCCTTCCATAAATCTTTATCTTTCAACACTGTAAAAAATAGCAGAATTTCTTTCCTGAGAAAAAGGGAATACTAAGTACTTGAAAAGGAAAGCATAAAAATAAAAATAAATACATTTGAATCTTGGACAACATGCGTTTGAACTGAACGGGTCCACTTATATGTGGATTTTTTTTTTTCAGTAAGCATAGTACAGTACTGTAAATGTATTCTATTATCCTCTGAATAACATTTCCTTTTCTTTAGCTTACTTTATTGGAGAAAACAGTATATAATACATATAACATACAAAATAGGTTTAATTGTTTATGTTATCAGTAAGGTTTAGAGAAGTCAAGAGTTTCAGAGAGATTTTTGACTGTGTTGGAGGGTGAGTACCCCAACCCCTGTGTTGTTCAAGGGTCAACTATTTATCTCTAAAGTTTGGGGGCATACTATATATTACTATATATTGTTTATAGTTGATCTAATTTTTTTCTATTAGCCATACATTCACTTTACTTCATTAAAATCTTTATTTCTTGCATAATTTTGCCTTGTTATATTCCTAGACACCAATAAATGGCATATCTTTCTCCTAAGTCCCCTGGCTTAAGCCTCCTAATTGTCACTGACATCCAATAGCAGATTAAAGTTAATTATATTGGAACTTTACTATCCTCAAGAATTTAGACTTCTCCAAGAAGTGCAAAATCCTTTATTGTGCTTTTGTTTAAGTCGGTGGGTCTCAACCAGGGTGATTTGGCTTCCCAGAGGATTTTGTGAAATGTCTAGAGACATTTTTGTTTGTCACAACTACTGGAAAAGGTTGTTACTGGCACCTAGTGGGTAGAGGCTTGGGATGCTGCTATTTTCCTACAATGCACATGTCAGATTCTGCAGCAGAGTTACCCATTCCAATATTAACAACTGCCTGGAAGTTAAGAAATAATGGTTCAGATGGACCTCGGTTTTCTTATTTTTTTCTGGTATATAAATACACTTTTCATGAAATTTGACATACTTGCCTTTCTTCTACAGCTTTGGATATGACAGTTATATATGTTCATAATTTTATGCTCTTCTCTTAATTTTCACTCTCTCCAGTCAGCATTCTTTGATGGTTTGCCATTAACATTATTTCCAGTCAGGCTTCTTTTGCTTTAAATAATTTTATATTCACTAAATACCTTCTTTCCTCTTATAATGCTTTTTATCTTCCATTTTAAAACCTAAGTAGGACTTCATTATTTATTATTTTAAAATTAGGGGTTGTATTGAGCATAGGCTGTGCAGAGTTTGTTGTGGATATAAGGAAACATAAAACATCCCTTTTTCTATTTGGGATATCAAAAATTTAGGAGAAAGAATAAATTGAGTAAATAGCTAAAATTCCTCCTTTTTCAATGGAGAAAAATGTCCACATATTCATGAAAAATCTCATGTGTTTCTGTGTATATAGGTATGTAAGTGTACACATATATATGTATATGCATATGCTCATACATGCACACACACACATAATCATGAATTATAAATTTTTTTCTGGATCACAGAATATTTTGAAAATTACACTGAACTTATACATTAAAAATACAACTTAATTTTGTATTGTATATTATTTTCTTGAGTTAAACTATTTTGTATTACTTTTTATTGAAGTGTGTTTCTATTACTTGTAGTACTTGATTTTTACATTTAATTGAACAAAATTGCATTGCATATGTTCCAAGTGTTAGGCAATCAGAAATTTGAAGGTATAGAATGGTCAGAAATTGGGATATGTGAATTGTGATTCAAAGTTAGAAGATTTGGACTGGGGTGTCTGGGTAGCTCAGTCAGTTAAGTGTCCGACTTTTTATTTCAGTTCAGGTCATGATCTCCTGGTTATAGGGTTGAGACTAGTGTTGGGCTCCATGCAAAGGGTAGAACTTACTTGGCATTCTCTCTCTCCCACTCTCTGCCCCGCCCCGAATAAATAAACTTAAAAATAAAAGAAGAGTTTAGATTAATTATAAATCCCATTGTATGGACAATTGAAAAAAAAGAAGGGGGATGGATAAACAGAAGATAAGGTTAACAGAAAGAGGTCAAAAAAGCAAGAGGGCAAGATTTTGGATGGATCACTTACAAATACAAAAAGTTAGTCAAACTCTAGGCTGTGAAGCAAAAGTCATTAAGTATGAGGGAGAATGACTAGAATGTGAGAATAGAATTGAGAAAATGAGTAAGGGTACAGGATTAGAAACAATTTTTCTAATTTTTTAATGTTTTATTTATTTCTGAGAGAGAGAGACAGAGAAACAGCGAGACAGCATGAGCAGGGGAGAGTCAGAGAGAGAAGGAGACACAGAATCCAAAATGGGCTACAGGCTCTGAGTTGGCAGTCAGCACATAGCCCTATGCAGGGCTTGAACCCACAAACCATGAGATCATAACCTGAGCAGAAGTCGGATTCTTAACCAACTGAGCCACCCAGGTGCCCCTAGAAACAATTTATATGAAGCTTAAAAGATTAAAGATTTGTTTGGTTTTAATTATTTTTATTTATTTATGTATTTATTTTACTATTAAGACATTAGAGGACAGTAGTCTCAAAAAGACACTGGTTAGGGAGAAGTGGAAAATGACCTTTCCAACTTCTATGACTACATATGGATTTTGATAAAATTACCAAATTCCACTTAGAAGAAATTTAAGAAAGCAGGATCTTGTAAAGCACCAATTTTTGTTAAGGCCAGGTATTATAGGGAACATTCAAGAAAGAGCTTAAGAATGTCGAGGTAGCCCATTAATTACCTTCTACTTCCAAGAAAAAGCAATTGTGAACATAAATCAAAATGTCAAATTTATTTCTGTTTATACAGTTCAATTAAAATGTTGTGTTTAAATATCTTGAAAATGGTTTGAATTATTGAGTGGTCTTTTATGAGGAAAAATACTATATTTGAACTCCAATCAATTTTTCACTTTTCATTTGTATGCATTAAGTGCTGAAACCTTGAATCAAAAGAACATATAGAAGAAGAATCAAAACTCCCATAGCTCACTTTGACAAATGAGGATAAGTCTCTGTCAAGGAACAACAAAATTCTCTAAGACATGAGTGAAATTCATGAAGCATCATTCCCTGTGTCCTTAAGTCATTGAGGTCATTTTTGGCAAGGCCCGCATCATTGATTTGCTGTCCATGTCAGCAAAGAAAGGATTACAAATCCATGTTTCAATTTTAAGGTCATCTGAGCAAAAGTAAGTAACCTTCGACAATTTTCTTTAGGGTTTCCAGGTTTCTGCAGATTCCTGCCTGCATATAAATTAAATGGGAGGATTTGCATAGGTGTCTTTCTCAAGTAACTTTAATGTAGACTACCAGCTTGACCAAAGCAGTATTTCTAATTGTGACTTGAAGAACTTTGAATTTTGAAGCCTTTAAGTCACTTATACATCTATAGAATTCCACCCAGTGCACCACAATAGAGTTTACTGTTATTTTTAAATTGTTCTCAAAGTGGCCACTGTCTTAATCTTTAAAGGAGTGAAACTTTTGCCGGATTTGAATAAATTCTTCCATGATGTGGTCAATGAAACCAGTGAAAAATATGCAGTTTGAAAAGTATTTCTCTCCCTAATTTTCACAAACTCATCTGAAAAGGTGATGGATGGTTCAAGGTTTAGCTCATAGAGATCCACTCACATGGCAGTATAGAAAATACAAACAAAAACCCTTCAGAATCCCATAATAATGTTTTTCTATGCATGCCATGCAAAAATGGACATCACAATGTGCAATGTTTTTCTTCTCACAAAATCCATAAAACCCATCAGTTGTGAAAATTCAAAATGGTTTCTTAAGCAAATAGAATGCTAAGAATATTCTTCCATTTCAGCTTTTCTTTGACCAGAGTCACCAACTATTTCAAAGTTATCAATTTTTCTAGTTCCTTAAAAAGGATTAAACAATGTTAGCTATCTTTATAGACACTGGTAGTTTTACTCACTTTCATGATTAAGAGTTATGGCAAAGTCATTTATTTAATAACTACTATCCAGATATGAGAAAATAGGGCATTAGAAAACAGGACTTTAATGTAGCTAAAATCACTTAACAGAGGCATGGATTTGTTTGTTTGATTTCCTTGCATTCCACATACATAAGCTAGTTGAAAATTTGGCTTCATAAGATGCCCCATGATTGTATGGTTTTCCTTTCAACAATATGATGAGCATGTATTTTCTGATCATGTAAATGTAGATTTAGATAAAGCTCCAGATGTATTAGCCTAATATGCAATTTGAAAGAAATATTTCAGATTTTGCAATATAGTTTGAGTCTTCTTCTATTCTGCTAGATGTGCTAAAATATAATTTTATATATTTATTTACTTTGTATATTTGTTTTCATTTTTTAATGATCAATTTAAATAAAACTAAAGGATATTTACAAAGAGATCCTATACATGTAAGAAAAGACCCATGTTCTTAATAATAATGTTAGGTCTTTTTATTCCAACCTATTAGAAACTATTCAAGACATTGTAAAATAGTATAATTGAAGACCATGTTATGTCATCAAGTACTGTTCTATCTTATATCTCTCTAGATACTGGAGAGAGAAAGAATTTTTTTTTTAAATATATTTTTTTATTTATTTCTAGGAGAGAGAGAGAGAGAGAGAGAGAGAGAGAGAGAGCCTGAGCAGGGAGGGTCAGAGAGAGAGGGAGTCACAGACTCCGAAACAGGCTCCAGGCTCTGAGCTGGCAGTTAGCACAGAGCCCGACGCGGGGCTCGAACCCACGAACCGCGAGATCATGACCTAAGCGAAAGTCGGATGCTTAACCGACTAAGCCACCCAGGCGCCCCGGGAGAAAGAATATTTTTAAATTTTTGGTTAGGGTTCCAAGTTAAGAAGGTAGATTAAAGACCTACATTTAATTTTGTGTCATCATGAAATCTCACTTTGTGGAAAAAAATGACTTTTAAGGTATAAAACCACAGTGACAGAGATTTTTTTTAAAATTTATTTCTAGGAGAGAGAGAGACAGCATGAGCAGGGGAGGGTCAGAGAGAGAGGGAGTCACAGACTGAAACAGGCTCCAGGCTCTGAGCTGGCAGCCAGCACAGAGCCCGTCGCAGGGCTCGAACCCACGAACCGCGAGATCATGACCCAAGCGAAAGTTGGACGCTTAACCGACTAAGCCACCCAGGTGCCCCACAGAGATTTTAAAGATATGACAAGAGCAACAAGATTCTGTCAGCTAGAAAGCAGATAAACCAAGGGTAATCCGAAGCGACTCTGAGATAGCTGAAATCTAAGTGAAAAGTGGGCAGATGTTGATTTCCACTGAAGAACCCTCAAAAGAATTGAGAACTGCTATCAACAGGTCCCTTTGCAATTAGAGACAAAGGGCTATTGGTCGACATAAGGTTAGTTGAAGGCTCCTCCTTAGAAAGCAGTTTGAGCCCAGTATCACCTACAGCAATCCGCTACAAAACTCTACTTCCCTCACTGCAGATAAATCTGAGTCATATTTTTTGTGACTAAGGACAGTGAAAGTTTCCATGTTGTTTCTTCTAGAACACACACAAATTATAAAAACAAATTAGAAAACCATATACATGGTGATATAGTATGGTTAAGAATGAAAAATAAGACAAAAATGAAATACTTTACAAACATCCATGACTATGGCAAAGCTTAACAATTCTTTTGCTTTTCTCTAATGCTTATTTACTTTTCACAGAGAGGGATTGAGAGTACAAGTAGGGGACGGACAGAGAGAGAGGGAGAAAAGATCCTAAGTGGGCTCTGTACTGACAGCAGACAGCCCCAAGCAGGGCTTAAAACTACAAACCGGCAGGCAGGTCATAACCTGAGCCGAAGCCAAATGCTTAACTGAGCCACCCAGGTGCCCAACAATTCCTTTTTTAAACAATAACTTGAAACATATTTTCTAACATCTATAAATAATAATACAGATGAAAATATGAAAATGCCAAAGTAAAGGAAATTATGTATTTGTAATAAGCATATGCTTATATATGCATAGAGTCTTGCAAATAATATATAGGAAGCCAGTATGATTGTTTGCCATTGCTAAAAAGAATAAGGTGGCTTGGGTAAAAGGACATAATGGAAATTTAATATGCATTTTTAGTCAATCTGTGTTTCTGACTTTCCATAACGTCAGTATGTCACTTGTTCAAAAATAATTAAAAAAATATTTTTTCCTCTAGCAATAAATAAATAACAATACGGATCCACCATTGGGGATGATGGGTTATAAAAATTCACCATATATACAATGTTTCTTGTGAATAAAAAAATTAAATAAGAGAAAATATTTGAAGAAAAAAAATACTCTTTTATATTTAAGTCATACATCTATTCAAGTTTATTAATTAAACTTCCACGTTAATATTCATAGAATTTAGGGAATACAATAAAAAACTTAAAATTCATAGGCATGACAGTTTCACACTTTTCATATTTAAAGCAAGCACATAATATATTTTAATAACATATAACAATATATTTATTCTATGCATCACTTCTTCCTTATTAAATTTGAACACAGAATATATGTAGAATACTAACTCCCAAAGTAATAGCCTAAGAACAACAAAAAAGCACCTAAATTGTAAGATCCCAGATGGCAGACATATCTGTTAAGAATGTTTTTGCTGGGGCGCCTGGGTGGCTTAGTCGGTTAAGCGTCCGACTTTCGCTTAGGTCATGATCTCGCGGTTCGTGGGTTCGAGCCCCGCGTCGGGCTCTGTGCTGACTGCCAGCTCAGAGCCTGGAGCCTGTTTCAGTCTGTGACTCCCTCTCTCTCTGACCCTCCCCTGCTCACGCTGTCTCTCTCTCTCTCCTGGAAATAAATAAAACATCAAAAAAAATCGTATCATTTCATCCATAACCACTTCAGATTGCATCTTTAAAAAAAAAAAAAAAAGAATGTTTTTGCTGAAAGTTATAAAATACCTGACAAGACTGTCTTAAGGCAATCAGGCTCCATTTACTGACAGAAGTCTAGAGGTAGATGTTTACTCATTTAACAGTGCAATGATATCAGGCACAAGGAATCTTTGATTCTTTTGACCTTGTCTTCAGAAGCATCAGATGGTTGGGACAGACTGAGCCACCATATAAAATTAAATCAGAAGAATTCCACAAGTCTTTGGTCATGATGCACTGATGATAATGGAACCAAATGGACATGAATGATCTGGTGGCTTGTGAGCTCAAGCCCTGCATCAGGTGAGGTTAAGCCCCATTCTGGGTGAGATCAAGCCCCACTTCAGGATCCACACTCTTTCTCCCTTTCTCTCTCCCTGACCCTAATTCACTCACATACTCCCTCTCTCTCTCTCTCTCTATTTCTCTCTCTCTCAAATAAACAAAATGTGCTTTCTATTGCCTATCAGAAAAACTCATTATGGAATTAATACTTGGGCAAAGTAAAGTTTTATGTTTAAACCACTGAAATTTTGAGGCATTTCTTACAACAACTAGCTTAATAAAGTGTGTTAATTTGTCTTTATCCCAAAATTTCTTTAAAAATATCTAGGTCTGTGGACATCTGGATTGTTTCCATAATTTGGCTAGTGTACACAATGCTGCTATAAACATCTGGGTACACGAATCCCTTTGACTTAATATTTTTGTATTCTTTGGGTGAATACCTAGTAGTTCAATTGCCAGATCACAGGGTAGTTCTATTTTTAACTTTTTGAGAAACCTCCATATTGCTTTCCAAAGTGGCTACGCCAGTTTGACTTTAGCTGCTCAGAACAGGTATAGAAAAGCCAAGAAGGACTGATCTAAAGTTAATGTTTTGCAAAGCTTTGAAACAGAGGGCAGTGGGAATTAGCAATTTTAGCATCAGGAAAGATCTTGTTATTTATTTTGAAGTTATTATTAGATAAAGAAAGTTAGATAATTACAGGTCACTGAGTTAATAGCAAATTACATGTAAAGAGTTGGAATCTAAAATTTTCATTTTTTTGTTTTGTTAACATTTATTATTTTTGAGAGACCAAAAGAAACAGAGTGTGAGCTAGGGAGGGGCAGAGAGACAGGGAGACACAGAATCCGAAGGAGGCATCAGGCTCTGAGCTATCAGCATAGAGCTTGAATTCAAGAATGTGAGATCATGACCTGAGCAGAAGTTGGATGCCTAACCAGCTGAGCCAGCCAGATGCCCCTAATATTTTTAATTTTAATTTATTTTCAGAAAGACAGAGCATAAACAGGGGAGGGGCAGAGAGAGAGGGAGACACAGGATCTGAAGCAGGCTGCAGGCTCTGAGCTAGAGCCCAATGTGGGGCTCAAACCCACAAACTGCGAGATGATGACCTGAGCTGAAGTTGGAGGTCTCACTGACTGAGCCACTGAGATGCCCCAGAAATCTGAAATATTTAAAGTAAATCTGCTCTAAGCTATTAGCAGTGATGAGCTGGAGTAGACTATGTGCAACTTTTCCCAACTTGTGTTCAGTGAGAGAACTTACCAGTGTCAATCTTTCAGTGACCCAAATTAGGCTTTTCTGTTTGTTTGTTTTCTAGAACTGGTTGTTAAAACAATTATGACACCATATTGATAAGTTCCAAGTTGCTGCTATGGAAATTGGATGTTGGCTGACATAAGTAGAGTAGAGAAGTAGGGATGTTGAGTTACTAGTTCATCCACATGACATTTAAAAATTCTTGATCATGATAGCAAGGCTTTTAGTGAAGGATTCAGATTTCAATATTTCTAATAAATCATCTATTTACCACCTGACAGATTCTACTAAATTACTAAAGTTGGAGAGTGATTTTAAGTAGATAAGATTATATACATTAAACACAAGAAATATTTATAGAAACATAAAAAAGATCAATGATTATAAAGTGATATTTTGAAGTGAGGATGACTAAACTCACATCCTAATACTGAGGTATGTGAAGTGTAAATGAGTCAGTAGTCTTGTGAAACCAGAGTAAATCACAAACTCAAAGGTAAAGAGTTCCATTTGTAAATGTATGGAGTAAATACTCATTCAGTATTGAGTTCAATTATGTGTAAGAGCATTTGTCTACAGGAGAACAAGTTTTCCAGACAGCTCAGGAGTTTGGTCTGTATGTTTATTTTCCTAAGGATATAGTGGGAAGATGTGGGACCAGAGAGAAAAAGACAAGTCTATGCGGTGATGAGAGCATAAAATACCATGAATGGTGAAGGGATTCTTAAATTTTAGGTGATACCAAGATCTCAGTGATGTACAGTGCATAGATGAGGTCAAGTTTTTTAGAGAAATTAATCCCCAAAACCCATATTAGTTGGAGATCTCAAGCATCTCTCCATAACCTTATTTAATTGAGCTTCTGAAGCAAAGTGCAATGAATCAAATGGTTTGTGAACACTATGTGTGAATTGAAAAGACAAGACAGTGGTCACTCATAATTTCAAGAGATACTGAGTTTTAGAAGTAGCCACTCTTGGCTTTGATTCTCTTCCCAGCAGAAGCAGCTCTGGGAGGAGCACCATCAGGAATACTTGAAGCCCCTTGCAGAGAAAGACGAGGCTCTGGAGGAGGCAGATGAACTAGACAGGCTGGTGACAGCAAACACAGAGCCAGTGCAGTATGATCACCCCAACCATACAGTCACTATGACCACCATCAGTGACCTGGACCTGTAGGGGCCCAGATATTTAGACTGCCCCCACCCGAGCAAGAGTTGTCATGTGTCTGAGGAAGAGGTTGTCATCCATGGAGAAGCTGACCAGAGCCTTAACCCGGAAGCCCAGAGACCCACTGCTATCCCAGCAGATCTCTGCTATCACAGCATCACTGCACACACACAGTCACAAAAAGGGCAAGAGGAAACATCCTCAGTGAGTCCAAGACTCCACCAAGAAGTCCCAGAGTCCCACTAGTACAAGACCCAACACTGCCCAGCTGACGGGCAAAGCCTGGCACATGGAGAGTGATCCTCAAGAACAAGGCTATGCCCCAGCCTGGGCTATAGGGTCTTATTCTGTTTCAGCTTGGCTATCCCAGTAATCCAGCACCAAGGTGGTGACTCTGTGACCTAAGGTTGGGATGCCAGCACCTCTCTGGCCTAGAGCTTAGACTCTAGAAGGAGCAGAGAGCTGAGAGCTGGCTTCCCTCAAGAGGACCTTTAGAGCCTAATCTGGGTCATCTTCCTAAATGTCTATGCCACTGAGTCTTCAATGGATTTGTGAAACTTTAAGAAAACAACAACAACAAAATCAAAACCCAAAAACAAACAAACAAAAAAAAGCAACTGATTTCATTTATCAAAAACAAACATAAAACACTATGATAAAATATTTACATTCTCTGCTAATTTGCTTTATGAAATGTGGATAAGCTCCACTGGAAAAGTAAGATAAGCAATTGAAAGTGATCTATCTCAAAAGTAAAACAGGCTTCTAGAATACCAAGTTCTCAAAATGTTATTTAAGTAGTCATTATTTTATTTTCCAGTAAATATATAATATTTACATACATGTACATACATAATTTTCTAATAATTAAATCTTGAATATTATCATTATAAAATAATATTATTTTTATAGGAATTAAGGATATGAGAGATGTCTTTATTGGTCAAATTTATGACCTACATAGTTAAAAATTATTCTTTATTCTAATCTTTGAGCAGTACTCTTAGTGCAAAGGACTACTGAATCTACATAGCAAAAGCAAGATGGGATCTCATTATCTCTAATTTCACTTAAAAATTCCAGTTATTTTGCTTTACATGCCTATAGTTTATACTGGTGTATTTTTGTATAATAAAAGCAGCTGGATTCCAATCAGGTAGGCTTGTAGATAGATGGAAATGTAGAGATTTATATAGTATATCTTCCTAAGTGTTAGCAAAGAGGAAGACCAAGGAAGATTACACATACATATCCTCAAAAAAACAACCGGAGTCCAAACCCAGTTCTCTTGAAACTAAATTCATTGCTAATTATGATAGCAAGAAAATTATGTTCCATCTTATATTAACCATTATATAACTGTGGAGCTGAGCTTTCCCAACCTAACTGAAATGTAAATGTAAACAAGTGGGATCTGAGAATCAACACAAATTTACCCACCCTGGCTGATTTTCATTAGTGGTGGGAATTAATGAAGATTTTCTTCAGTGACAGATTTTGAACAGAAATAGTAGAATAAATGTTGACAGTGGATAGTGACAAAACTGCCATTGAAGTCAATAGCAGACCAAGTAAATAGAAGGAAATATAAATTATAGCAATGATCCAGTAGGCATACAGAAAATCAGTATGATATGATAGTTACTAATAACTGAAATATTTTATAAAAGAGAGCCACAATACAGCAGTACCCTAGCAACCATTAAAAAATAAGGGGCAAATTGCAGTCTTTGGTGGTCGTACAAATAAGCTAATAGGTAAGGTAATTTCTTCCCAAGTTAAAACCAATACCACTGTGCCTTCAAAACTGAAAATAAAGAACCAGAAATTTAATCAGGGAAAACAAACAAACAAGACAAAACAAACAAAACAAAAACAACAAAACACAAGGCCATAGTTGTTTGCCTTACTTAAATAAATAAGTCACATTGGTTTGAAGTTTCTGGCTCAGAAACATCATTGCCAAGGTAAACAAGAAGTGGATATTGAGGGTAAAGGACATGTGAGTCATGGAGCATTGACAAATGTCATCCATTTCAGGGCACATGGGTGGCTGTCAGTTAAGTGTCTGACTCTTGACTTAGGTTCAGATCATGGTATCAGGGTCATGAGATTGAGTCCTGCTGTCAGCATGGATCCTGCTTGGGATTCTTTCCCCCCACTCTCTCTTCCCCTCCCCCACTCTCCCCTGCTTGCTCGTGCTCGCACTCTCTCTATTTCTCTCTCAAAATAAACAGTAAAAAATATCATCTGGTTCAATCAGATTAACATCACATAGGATACCAATGCAAGAACTCAGGTATGAAATACGCAACCATCTAGACCATGGCATGAAATCAACGGAGGTTATTTCTGGTAAAATCTCATGCATCTGTTAAGCGAAAATGAAACTAGTGGTCTGACGCTGTCTCATGTCATAGCAGATCTTGAATGAAAGGACACTAGCAGGTAAAGAAAAGGATAGCTTTGCAATTGGAAACTGTAATGTGAGATAAACCATGGAAATTTATATTAAAAATATTAAGTAGTGTTTAACACTTTCAAAGATTTATATTTCTAGTTTAAACATATTAAGACTTTTTCAAGCTAGTCTAACAATATTTTCTCTTTTCATTATTTTTTGTTGAGGTATAATTTTGTGGTATGCAGAACAGTGGCCACATCGGATGTCCACGTAATAATCTTGTGAAGGTGTTACCTAACATGGCAAAGGAAAATCAAGGTTGCAGATGGAATTAAGTTTGCTGGCCAGCTGGATTTAACAGAGGGAAGTTATCCAAGATTATCCAGTTGGGCCAATGTAATAGGATACTTAAATGTGGAAGAGGGAGGCAGAAGAGTCCATCTCTTGATATGTGAGAAAAATACAACCAGACATTGCTGCCATTTAAAATGGAAAGGGCCAAAAGAAAGAAAAGTAGACAACCTATAGAATCTGAAAAGGCAAGAAAAAACAGATTCTCTCTCAGGACCTGAAAAAGGCAAACAGCCTTGCTGATATCTTGATTTCAGCCCAGTGAGACCTATTTGGAGTTCTGACCTCCAAAACTATAATACATTTGTGTTGTTTTAGGATGTTAAATTTGTGATTTTTTACAGCAACAATAACAAGTTACAACTTTCTACATAGTGAAAAGTGTTATTTCTTTCAATCACTAAGAGAATGGTGCTTCCAATATTGCAAATTTGTCTATCTCTCCTTTCATACCGTAAGGGGTTCTTTTGCATCATTTAAAACTCTATTATTACAGACCCACTAAATTAGACTTGCTATTTCTTCCTACTGAATTACACCTTTTATCATTATGGAATGCCCTTCTTTATATTTCATAATACTCCTTGCCTTGAGGTCTACTTTGTTGATATAGCCACATCAGCTTCTTTCAGCTGTTTGTGAGGTATGCCTATTTTTTCATACTTTTGTTTTCAATCTATGTGTTTCTATAGACAACACAAATTTGGATTTTTTAAGTTTATTTTTTTTGAGAGAGAGAGAGAGTAAGTGCACATGAGAAGGGGTGAGGAAAAGACGGAAGGAAAGAGAGAATCCCAAGCAGGCTCTGTGCTGTCAGCACAGAGCATGATGTGGGGATCAGTCTCATCAATCATGAGATCATGACCTGAGCCCAGATGGATACTTAACCAAATGAGCCACCCAGGTGCCCCCAGATCTTGTTTTCTTATACAGTTAAAAAAACTGAGTCTTTTAAGTAGAATGTTTATTACTTTTAGATTTAATATAATTATTGATATGTATTGTCTTTTTATTTTCTATTACTGAAGCTCTTAATCAGTTCTTACTCTTTTCCTATCTTTTTATTTAATAAAATATTTTTATTTTTCAGGGCACCTAGGTGGCTCAGTTGATTAAGTGTACAACTTCTGCTCAGGTCATGATCTCATGGTTTAATTTGCCATCAGCTCAGAGTCCACACCAGATCCTTTGTCCCCCTTTCTCTCTCTGTCCCTCCCCTGCACCCCTTCTCTCTCTCCCTCTCAAAATAAATAGACATTTCTAAAATAATAAAATATTTTTAGTTTTCTAATTTATTTCTTCTACTGGTTAGTAAGCCTCACCTCTTTCAATACAGACATCCCTCACTTACTAAAGTATATGTCACATTAACACTCTACCATTGTAAACTTTACACTTGACACTTCCCAATTCTTACTCCCCACATTTTCATGCTCACTTTCTACTTCACATTTCACAATTCCCACATTTCCCACCCCATTTCCTATATTAAGAATGTAATAAACATAGCATAATTTTGTTCATCTATTCCAACTGTTTGTGCTATTGTTGATAGGTCTTTTCTACACACATCAGAGAACATTTCTGCTTCAGTTATTTTGTTTTATAATTTCCAATGTCTGCTTTTTATAATTTTTTTTCCTGCTGAAAATACCTACATTTTTAGTAATGAGGATGATCTCTTTGCCTTTAAATATATTTATAACTGCTGTTTTAAAGTTATTGTGGGTTAAATACTATTTCTTGAATCTTCTCAGACCAATTTATATTGACTGTTTTTTTTCTCTCTTGACTTTAGGTAACATTTTACTGTGGCTTTGCATGTTTAGCAATGCTTTTAATTGCATTGTGGACATGTTGGGTGATATATTTTAGAGGCTATGCATTCTGTTATCTTGTACTGCAAAGTGTTAATGTTTATTCTAGTAAATAGAACAATCACCTGTAGATGCCTAATCACCTGTGCATATTTGATTTAATGTTTAATCAGGGAAGATAAGTGGAAAGTTTCCTAAGGTCATCTATCTTGGTGGTTCTCAATCTACAAATGCTGTCTCCCCTGTAGATCTTATTGAAGCTTGGTGTTAAACTTCATAAGAGTGTCCAGAGTATTCCTTTTTAAAGTAGTCATTACTCCTAAATTTGGTATTTTTGGTATTTCAGGTAAGTGAGCTGGACATTAAAATGTTTTCTTTATTGTGGCTAAGATACTATAAATGATTTCTCAGGATGTTTGCCTTTTAAACTTGTTTTTCTTCTTATAACCTCACAGCAGCTGCTCTTCTGTAAACATCATGTTGTCTTGCCCTGTTGTGCTTACATGAGCCTGACTCTCAACCAGAAACCTGTGAAGAACCCCCAATACAGGCTCCTTTTATTCATTCTACTTCTTTTCTAAGGTCCCCACCTCCTAGATTCCAAATTCCTTCACCAGCCTTAAATTCTAAGCCTCTCTAACTCAACAAAATCACAATCTTCTGCTTTGGGGAATTGTTCTTAGGCTGAGGTGATCATAAGTTTCATCTTATGAGTTTACTTTCTATTAGCAATTGCCATCTCATAATGCCCAGTTCAGACTAAAGATTTTGTCACATATATTTTGCTCAGTTTTATAGTTTCTTCTAGTAAGAAATCTTTTGTAATAATTTTTCTGTCATGTCAGGAAATACGTTGCCTTCTTACTTTTTGTCTGCCTTTTCCTTATTCATTGCTAAAACATAAAGCTATAACCTTCAACAATTTTAATAAATTTTATCTATTCATTCTTCTCTTTGTCATTTTTTGTTTCCTATCTTGTGCATTTACTTTTAGGATTATGTCTTTTTGAAGATTTGACACTTTTATAACTCTGAAATGTCCCTCTATCCCTAGTGATACTATTTCTCTTTATGTATATATTTTTATCAAATAAATATAACCACTTTCTCTTAACACGAAGGTTTCTATTAAATCTTTTTCCTGTATTTACACTTATAAATTATCACTCTTAATTTTATTCATTTTCATGAGAGATAGAACTAGAGTGGGGAGGGACAGAGAACGAGACACAGAATCTGAAACAGGCTCCAGGCTCTGATCTGTCACCAGAAAGCCTGACGTGGGGCTCAAACTCAGGAACGGTAAGATCATAACCTCAGCCGAAGTTGGACACTTAATCAACTGAGCCATCCAGGCACTCCTCAGTCTTCATATTTAAAGTGCAACTACTGACGACATCATGGAATTGGGTCTTGTGTTTTTAAACATATTCTGATAATCTAGCATTGAATACTTTGTCAATTTACATTAATGTAACTATTGATATGACTTTTTCATCTTTTCCTCTGTTCTTTGTCCCTTCTCTCCTACTTTTGGATTGCTTGATTTTTTAATCATTACATTTCTTCAATTGGTATGTAGTTATAGGATTTTATTTCAATTTTTAAGTGGCTGCTTTTCAGGTTAAAATCATAAAAGAGAAGGAAAATATAGGAGTAAGAATAACTTGTTACCTAGATTAAGTTTATTTCAAAATTTTATTTAAAAGTATCTTTTCAGCAGAAATATTTATACTGTAATACTCCAATCCAAAACTCCAGTCAAAACTGTCATCCTGCAGTAATGATTATAAGTAAGATGTTTACGCAGTACCATTTAGGAACTGAGCATAATTGGAATCAATCAGGCAGGTCTGTATTTGAATCATGGAACTTCTTTGAAATGCTTTGTAATCTTGGGCAAGTATCTTAACCTTCTTCAGTATTAAGGCCTAACCTATAAAATGAGGGTAATCATGTGTATTAACTTGTTTTTGATCCCCCTTGCTTATTGTTTTCCCTACCATGTTTATTTTAGAATAACATTTCTGGTTATTAAGTTTTTATTTAAATTCCAGTTAGTTAACATACAATGTAATATTAGTTTCAGGTGTACACTATAATGATTCCATATAACACCCAGTGCTCATCACAGTAAGTGCACCCTGTCACCTATCTTACCCATCTGTGACCCACCTCTCCTCTGGTAACTATCAGTTCTCTGTAAAGAGCTGTTTCTTGGTTTGCCTATTATTCCCTCTGTTTTGTTTTTTAAATTCCACATATGAGTGAAATAATATGGTATTTGTCTTTCTCTGACTGACTTATTTCATTTAGCATAATACTATCTAGCTCCATCCATGTAATTGCAATTGGCAAGATTCATTCTTTTCTTAAAAATACTCATTTATTTACTTTAAGAGAAAAAGATCAAGAATGAGCAGGGGAGGGGTAGGTAGAGAGGTAGACTGAGAATCTCAAACAGGCTCTGCAGCTATCACTGCAGAGCCCAATCAATGTGCTCAAACCCATGAACCATGAGATCATGAACTGAGCTGAAACCTAGAGTCAGACAGTAGGATATTTAACCAACTGAGCCATACAGGCACCCACTCATCCTTTTATATGGCCAAGTAATATTCCATTATATATATATATATATATATATATATACATTATATACACATTATATATATGCATTATATATATATATTTTTTAAATTTTTAATGGTTTTTATTTATTTCTAGGAGAGAGAGAGAGACAGCGTGAGCAGGGGAGGGTCAGAGAGAGAGGGAGTCACAGACTGAAACAGGCTTCAGGCTCTGAGCTGGCAGTCAGCACAGAGCCCGACGCGGGGCTCGAACCCATGAACCGCGAGATCATGACCCAAGCAAAAGTCGGACGCTTAACGGACTAAGCCACCCAGGCGCCCTATATATATTATATATATATATATATATATATATATATATATATATATATATATATATATATTTGAATCTATATTTTTATATTCTTTGGGTAAATACTTAGTAGTGCAATTACTAGATCATAGGATACATAGTTAATAGATCTTTGACAAAACGGGAAAAAAATATTTAATGGGAAAAAGATGGTCTCTTCAACAAATGGTGTTGGTAAAACTGGATAGCAACATGCAAAAAAATGAAACTGGACCACTTTTTTACACCATACACACACAAAAATTTAAAATGGACTCAAGACTAAATGTCCGACCTGAAGCCATAAAAATCCTAGTGAAGAACACTGGCAGTAACCCCTTTGATATCAGTTGTAGCAACTTCTATTTAGATAGACCTCTGGAGGCAAGGGAAACAAGCAAAAATAAACTATTGGGACTACATCAAAATAAAAAGTTTCTGTACAGTGAAAGAAAACAATCAACAAAACTAAAGGGCAACATATGGAGTCAGAGAAATTACCTGCAATTGACATATATAATAAAGGAGTAGTTTCCAAAATACATAAAGAACTTCTAAAACTGAACACTCAAAGAATGAATAATCCAATTGAAAATCAACAGAAGACACGAATAGACATTTTTACAAGAAGATATACTGATGGTCAATAGACACATTAAAAGATGCTCTACATTGCTGATTATCAGGGAAATGCATATCAAAACTACAATAGGGTATCACCTCATACCTGTAAGAATGGCTAAAATCAACAATACGAGAAACAACAGGTGCTGGTGAGGATGTGAAGAAAGGGGAATCCTCCTAACAGTGATGGTAGGAATTCAAACTGGTGCTTTCACTCTGGAAAACAGTATGGAGGTTCCTAAGTTTTTTTAATCAATTAATTTCAGTATTTATTTTTATTCATTCTATATACATGCAACTGTACCTGTTTTCTCTCCAATGGCTTCTCTAAGAGTTAGAGTATATATTATCATCACAGCCTGAGTTATGCCATTTTATCATACATCTATCATTTCACTTATGAGAATCTTAAACTGTTGATATCCATCCATCCTTTGTTATATCACCGTTCTATACATCTACAAAAGCCTAAAAGTGGATTTTATTATCTCTTCACTAAATAACTCAGGTTTTTATTTTTAAAAAATCAGAAAAAATCATTTACTCATGTATTTATTGATACCATTCTTTAGCTATTCCTGTAGTTCTAAATTTTTAACTAGAATCATTTCCTTTCAATCTGAACACCTTCCTTTGGGAAGGTCCTTTAATATGCAAATCTGGTGACAACTGGTTGTTCTTATGATATTTAATGATATAGCATTTGTAAAAACATTGGTACATATAAATGAAAAAATATATGTTTGTGGTTATGCTTGGATGATTATATTTAGTACAAAATGGTGTTTTGCTATTTTAAGTCTTTACAAACAGACTATGGAAAAATTAGACAGTATAAGACATTTCTAATTTGTTTAGAAGGAGCTTGTGCCAGCTTGATATATTGAACACATACATATTTATGAAATCAGCCATTTCTTTGGGGCTGTAAGAATTAGCTTTCTATTGATTGTGCCTAGTTATCTGTTATGTGTGTGACAATATGAAAATGGGCACAAGTTGCTCCTATTGACTTACTGTCCAATAAATAATTACTGTTCATTACTTATTGATTGTATACTTCCATAATTATTTCACTTCTTTCTTTGTGGCATCAGTGTCAGTTTTAGAACCTGAACAATTTACAGAAAAAAAAAGTCAGTTGTGCAGACAATGTGCACTGTCTCATAAAGGGTCTCTTGGCTTACCTATTCGCATATGACAAAAGATATATTATTCTGCTAACTAGCATCAGCTTTTCTAAATATATTGACAAATAGCACTAAATAGGCAGTAGAGGCTGTTTCGGTTGGTTATAGAAAGTTTCAAAAATTGTCTGTCTGAAAGTTTCCATTCCAAGAGCAAAGAAATGGTATCTTATAGGAAGAATATTCAAGGTCCAGATTTTCAGATGGGAAAGGGGCCAGGGATCACTTTAAGTAATTATCCATAATTTCATTTAACTTGGTGTCCCTAATTGCTATTGGTGGAAATTACTGGCACCTGTTTTACTGAGAAGACAAGAAGACAATTAAAAATGGAGAAAAATAAAATAGATGGTCACTCAAATGCTATCATCTTAAGGATGGGAACTGCACCTTTGTCTCATGTTATCACGGCTATTAACACAGTACCAGGAACTCTTAGAGACATTCAGTTTCTCCGTAATGTGTTCCTGGAATGAACTTAAAAATCACTTGTGTGTGAATACAGTCTTTCATCTAAAGCATGAAGAAATTCTGTGTGTTCTATCTGTAAGACCACATGGCATCAAGTACTAAACTAAGAGAAATATAACCATCCCCAAAAATGTTTCAGGTAAGTTATTCTTGGTTTCCTTTAGGCATAACAACACAACATGAATATAGCTTGGAAATTTTAAACTTTGGCACAGATGAAACTAGAAGTAAATACTTCCCTTACCTGGATTTCTTTGGGAAAGAGAGTAATTGATTTTTCATCTGTACTTAGCAATGTCTCTGAGATTAAGAAAAGCATGCCAAAGTAGAAAGTCTTAATTGGTGAGTTGATTTGATTTCATTTTTATTAGGTTTTAGACAGTTGCATTAAGAATATGCCATATCTATTGAGCTACTAACAGAATACTTAAAAGTATGGCATTTGACATTTTCAAATTTATGTTTGCTCTCAATAATTAAAATTACAGGTAAAATTGAAAACTATTAACTTTTTTAAATTAGTGCACATCTATTTTTTTTTTACTATTGTCACCATTTTCTTCATATTAGCTGCCCAAATTAAAGAAAGTCCTATAATCACAGTTGACTTCAATGTCAAAAACAAGTTCTATCACAACCCGCTATCATATTCAGTGGGTCTGACTAGAAATCAAAATATCTCTTCTCATTTAACACCACCATAAAAAATACTTTATTTGATGTATCTATATAAAGTATATTGTGCCCTTAATTAAAATTATTTATGTTGCTTAGTGCCCTCTGAGCTGCCTCATTAGGCCATGATTTGCCATGTCATTAATTTTGAAAATTCTTATTCAGTATTCGTTCAAATATTTCTCTACTCCAATTTCTTCTTCTTCTTTTGGCATTCCAGTTACATGTTTATAATACCTTTTGAAGTTGTTCCAGAGTTTATGAATGTTCTGTTATATTTATTCTTTGTTTTCCCTTTGCATTTCAGTTTAAGATTCTTTTTTTTTTTTTTTTAATTTTTTTTGTAATGTTTTATTTATTACTAGGAGAGACAGAGAGAGGCAGAGTGAGCAGGGGAGGGTCAGAGAGAGAGGGAGTCACAGACTCTGAAACAGGCTCCAGGCTCTGAGCTGGCAGTCAGCACAGAGCCCGACGTGGGGCTCGAACCCACGAACTGCGAGATCATGACCTGAGCGAAAGTCGGACGCTTAACTGACTAAGCCACCCAGGCGCCCCTCAGTTTAAGATTCTATTGACATATTTTCAAGTATACTGATTTTCCTTAGTCACATCCTTTCTACTGACAAGCCCATCAAAGGCATTCTTCATTTCTGCTGCATTTTTTATTTCTAACACTTCGTTAGATTTTTTACTTAAAATTTCTGTCTCTTTGCTTACATTATTCATCTGTTCTTAAACATTCTCCATTTTTCCCCATTATCATAATATTAATCATAGTTACTTTAAATTTCTTGCCAGACAATTCTAAAATCTGTGTCTTATCTGAGTCTGGTTCTGATGCTTAATTTGTCTCTTTAAATTGTTTTCCTTTCCTTCTAGCTTGCTTTGAATTTTTTTAAAATTTAAAGTCAGACATAACGTATTAGGTAATAGTAATGGACATAAATAGGCACTTAGTATATTATGTGTTAATCTAGCTAATAGCTTCTCTGTGTTCCATATTTGCTATAGTTGGAGTTACCTGAAGCTTCAAACTCCTTTAGTATCATTTTATTTTCCCATTGAATTCTTGAGCTTACCTACGAATTTCTACTCAGACAGAGCTGGCACTTTGAAGTTCTTTCAGGAATAATCCACTATAACTAAAGAAGAATCCTGCTGGAATGGGAGTAGTAGAGAGTGGAATAGTAAGATAGGATAGTAAGATAGGTGAAATGGGAAGATTATGTATCCTTATGATCAATTCTTAGCTTTTTAGTGGGCTTGCATATGTAGGTTGTGACATTCATTAGTGTTTTTCCTCTTATTCCTGCAGACCTGAAAACTAGAGGGGACTGGAGTCAGGAAAACACCCTTCTCCCAGGAAAGATAAGGCTCTGAAAAAAGTTTTTGTTTTTTGTTCTTTGTTTTTGTTTTTGTTTGTTTGTTTTTTTAACCATAAAGAGTAGTCTCTCTTATGGAGAGTGCTCTGGATTTACTTGACAATTGTTACTCATTTCCTCCCCTTGGCAGACCCTAGAGTTGATCTCTCTTAGCTCTTTACCATGAAAATGTGGTGGGTTTCTTAAAGGCTAGACACACTAAAGTTTAAGACTGGCTTTGAAACTGTGGCTCTAACAGGTTCCATCTTTCAAACTGAATCCACATTTATCCTCAAGAAATTCATCAAGATTTTCATGTACAAGTTCCTAGCAGTTTATGATTCAGTGGCCTCTGCTCCTAAGAAGTAGACCTTATCTGTGACTACCTGGATTCCTCTCTTTAAATTTCTGAGTAGCAATTTGTCCTGCACCTGATTTCTTTACGAGTCCAAAAAAAGTCCTTGACTTTTCAGTTTGCTAAGCTTTATCTTATTAGGAAGGGAGTGATGACTTCCAAGCTCTTTACATGTCAGGACTAAAATGGAAAATTTCCCGAAGTATCTCTTCAATGAAATGAAAATTTCTCCTGAGTAAAATGTCTATATTAGAATGTATAGGGAGTAAAAAGGAACTATAGAGAGAAAGACAAAAAAAAAAAAAAAAAAAAAAAAAAAAAAATAAAAGTCTTTCTTTAATTATAGTCTAAATACACCACAATATTTGGTAGAGAAATATATTGATAATTAGTTATAGCACAAGAGGGTAGAGTATGTATATTGAAGAATAAAATATGTAGGTACCATTTGCTTTTCTTAGAGGTGCCTGAGTGGCTCAGTTGGTTAAGCATCTGATTTTAGCTCAGATTATGATCTTATGATTCACTGGGTTTAAGTCCCACATCAGGCTTTGACAGCTCAGAGCCTGAGCCTGCTTCAGATTCTGTGTCTCCCTCTCTCTCTGCTTCTCCCCTGCTTGTGCACACTACCTCTTTCTCAAAAAGTAAATAATGCTTAAAAAAGGAAAGAAAATCTCATATTAAACTGAATTTTCTGAGATATGAGAAGGAGAAAGTAATGACATATAGGATTCAGACAGAATGTACAATACTGACAATGGTCTCTCTCTCTCACACACACACACGGAAATATATTGTAAGATGCAATGCAAATTCAAAGCAGACAAAATTAAACAGGTCCTGTTTAATTTAAATCATATAGGAGCTGAATCCAATGCCACCACTTAACTAGTTATATAACCTTCCATGTTTCTGAGTCACAATATTCTCATGTATAAAACCAGAGTAATACAGCCACAGAATGAGAAACAAAGTAAGAGGGGAAAAAATGGCTAAATAGTTTAAGTGATCCTATCAAAGGTTCTGATATATTTGAGATCTTTAAAAAAAAATTTTAATGTTTTATTTATTTCTGAGAGAGAGAGAGGCAGTGTGAGCAAGGGAGGGTCAGACAGAGAAGGAGACACAGATTCTGAAGCAGGCTCCAGGCTCTGAGCTAACTGTCAGTACAGAGCCTGACGCGGGGCTCAAACCCACAAACTGTGAGATCATGACCTGAGCCAAAGTTGGAAGCTTAACCAACTGAGCCACCCAGATGCCCCCTGATGTCTTTAATAATTTTTTTTCCTCTGTCATTCCATTGTTTGATGGAGGTATTCTTTTTTTTCAAATTATGCTATCCACATCCAATACTTAACTGCAGTAGTCTTGTCAACAAGTAGATTTTTGATCTCATAAAGGGAATTTTCAATTTATATTTGTGGAGTCTGTTCTTGAGCTCCTAGGGAAGCTATACTTTATCATTTACAGAGGTCAAAATGACTCCACAAAATCCTCACAATGTGGGCTTTATTTCTGGCCGAAGCATACACATAGTATGTCTACTTCATTAAAAATAATAATAAAAACCAAAAAAGAGCTTTCCAAAGAAAAAGATAATCTTCTTGATCCCCAAATCAAACTCATACAGCCTTCCACATACTAAAATCATAAACTCTGTAACTTTCTGGAGTGTTCTTCATCATGACAATATTTAACTCCACGTAAAAAACAAACATTCAAGGGGCGCCTGGGTGGCTTAGTCGGTTAAGCGTCCGACTTTCGCATAGGTCATGATCTCGCGGTTCGTGGGTTCGAGCCCCGCGTCGGGCTCTGTGCTGACTGCCAGCTCAGAGCCTGGAGCCTGTTTCAGTCTGAGACTCGATCTCTCTCTGACCCTCCCTTGCTCACGCTGTGTCTCTCTCTCTCTCCTAGAAATAAATAAAAAATATTAAAAAACAAACAAACAAACAAACATTCAAACCTACACCAGACGTTCATTTCCTAGAGTACTCTCTTCTTTGTCAAGACTGTGTATTCCAAGCAGCTATCTTAACTTGGGGTTGGATAAAATTTCTTTATATTTAAATTTTTATTTTAAAGATTTGTTCATTTTGAGTGGACAGGTTCCTGAATAAATAGTAGATTAAAATCTAGTTGGTTGGAAATTTGGGAATGGTTGCCATTAATGTAGGAACAAATAGAAGATAAAGCTTAAAATAGAGTATATTCAATAAAATTTTACATTTCTTAACAAAGCAGGATAAGATTATCAGTACTATTTATTTAACTGCACTGTGATGTGTTAATCAGGTTTAATATTAATTCCTTCAATAATTTTTTTTATCATTTGCAATGTTTTAGGCACTTGTTATAAGGATTATGATTGTGAACCAAAACACAAGTTTTGTACTTTGGTTGTAGAGTCCAGTGTAAAATCTAAGTGGCTACAACAATTTACAATGTTCCAAAATATAGATTTTCCTTAAATCTTATTTTCTCAGTAGTCTGTACATCTCATATGGTAAATGTATTAAAACATTGCATAGAACATAATGTGTCAACAATGTTCATTTTTTCTTTTGAAAACTTCTGACTCATTTTACCAACTACTAAAAGGTAATTGGTTTTAAAATCTTTTGGTTTTGTCTTTGTTCAGGTCTTTTTTTAAATTATGGAGAAACTTGTGAAAGCTTTCGTGATACCTTTGTACCCAGAGGGCATATTCACTTGTTTTCAGATCACCACCTAAACCAAGGTCTTAAAAATCTTCCCTCTGGAGCATCATAGCACAACTCTATTTCTGAGTACAATATCCTATCTGAAAAATGTACCTTTACCTGCACCTACAAACAAGTAACAATTATAAGCAAGAGATTAGACTATGTGTTGACAGTATTAGTAGCCTGTTTTATCATATTTCTTGAATTTAAAGCAAAATTTTTTATTGGTTTAGAAGTTAAGAAATTTAGTTTCTACTCTATGATGCTTTATATTACTTTCTCAATGTGGTACATTATTTTTGCTGATATCTTCCATCAAAAATTATAATTTGCAGCTTTGTGTATATTACAGTGATAGTATACATTAAATTTTATAAAAATATTTTTTAAATAGGCCTGTGTTGTGAATTTAGATCAAAAGGAATAAGGAAAGAATGAAAAGTATATACAGAATTGCTGATTTTCATACTGGACAAAAGGAATTACCTGAAATAACAATGGTCAGAGATTGCAACTAATAAGGTGATAGCTGTAAAGGAATGCAAGTTGATGAAAGTACGTTTAGGTCTCTACACCTTTATTTTATTGATCTTTGCACACTGGTTCCCAGGGAAAATTAGTCATATGGGAGAAGGAAAGAAAAACAAAACAAAACAAAACAAAACAAAAGATGAGTAGCTACTGCTATTCTTAAAGCAAATTAAAGAACTATAGCCATTCAGTATTTAAACAATTGAATGTTTGTCTATTATTTTCCTTAATGGAAAATAAGTTTCAATCAAGAAATCACAATTTGTTTCAGAAAACCTAAATGGCTGTACTTTTAAATATTTAAACTGAATGAAATAAAAGGAAGCTAGAAAATGAAAAGGAAGTTTACATTAATGGGGAAACATCAAAAAGAAGGAGATGGGAGGAAGCCAACACTTGCAATAGGTAATAAAGGAGATAATTTTTTCCAAATTTCTACTCTGAAAGGATTGCCACCCTATCAAAGGCAGCTAAAAAATTGCACTTTATTAGCACCTTTCTCATTTCCACCATCACTGAAACCAAAGCCATGCCCAGCTTTGCAGAGGCATGAGCAACAAGGAAAGCAATACACCATTCTTCTTCAACAATATGTATTCAGAATTTGAAAGCAAGATCTTTTCTCTCCTCTGGTCCTTGTATAATTCTAAAATGTGTCCTAAATGATGTTAGATTTCTTTTGAACCACAATGTATAATTCCAGTGATCAAAGGATTTCATTGCATTTTTAATATTACTTTTTTCAGTTAATACTTAGAATATATCTATTGCAAGAATAGACAAGATCCCCCATTAATTTAGTGGGGCCCATGAATGTGTCATTGTATCTCGCATTACCTTCAAAAATGGAAGATTCTCTTATTTCAAGGGTTCCAGCTGTTTATAACAAACTCAAAATAATTGCCATGATGGACGAGTGACATAAAAACACCTGGGATTCTAATAGATATATAGGTACTAAAAAAATGTTGAAGAAAAGCATCTAAGATTGTAATGAACATGTAGATGTAAAGGAGGGTAAACTTTACTTTTACCTATCTTAGGGTTTCAGCTTGGACTCTTTTACAAAAAGACAGATTAATATGAAAAATAGTTTGTTAATATGTGCAACAGACGTTATTCAGGAAAAATTTGACAAAAAAGTAATTCAAAGCAGCAGCCTGTATAGCATCTTCAGCTAAGAACAAATTTGTAGAAAAAGGACAGGACAAAGAAAAGCAGTTCAAGGACTCCAAGGATGGCAAACTGTGGGAAGGAAAACTGATGGAATGAGGTGTGTTTGCAGATTTCTCTGGTGCCATCTCTGGCCTGATAAGAACGTCTCCAATAAAAGGAAACCTTATACCTACCTTTAAGCAGAAAAGGGAAAGCTTTTTCTGGATTTTCTTCTTAATTGCCTTCAGTTCAAACTAATTTTTATGTCAAAGAGACACTTTGGGGTGACATTCTGGCTTCCTTCATAGACTACAAAACAATGTTAAAGAAAAATTAGCTGATTATTCCACTTAATGTGGAAAAGGCATCCATGCATAATCCATTACCTTCACTTATAAACCTCCCAGAATTAATAAGTGGAAGTCACTCTGTAGGCTATTGTACTGTTTGATGAAGACCTGTGCACATTGTATGCAAGCTCTTGAAAAAGTTTGAAATAATTATCAGCATTCACTAATAATGTATTAAAATTCTCTCAGGAAAACAAACAGAGCTTAAGCCTTAAATTTGACTTTCAGAAATATAATTCCATTGAAGGTTTTAGATTTAACTTTGAGATTATAGCTCATTTATAAAATGTTCATTTTTATAGAAGAAAAATGACTTACCTTAGTCACATAAGCAGTTAATGACAGACACAATGCTTCAGCTCTAATTTAGAGCCCACATGAGGTTGATGAGGCCACTGAGGGTCAAAAAGATAAAATGGAGTAGGGATGAGACTAGAATCCAGGTAAAACATATTTACAAGTACTTTCAATGAATTAAATTTAAATTATATCATTTACTTTTATAAACTGAAAATATGTTCATGAACAATTTCTTACAGTCCAATTATTATTTTGGACTTTTTTGCATATAAAATAACATTGATGAAAACATGAAATTACTATCGATATAAACTAGATTTTCTATTTACAGCTATACACTTATTAAATAAAAGCATTAAAATTAAGTCCTGACTGTATAATTTTAAATTCAATAGTTAAAATATCAGTATATCCTTATTTCATATGGTAGATTTTTTATACAAATAGTATCACTCTTCTTTTAAATAACAATAAGGAAAAATAATGCCAATAGAGATAGTGAAATTTATTAACACAGACTATATAAGGAAACATTTCGGTTTACATTTAAATTCGTACAAATTTACAAAAATGGGGAATTCAGTTTAGAATTTTTTTCCACATAAAAAGCCACATATGTGCCTTCCTGTTGACAGAGGAGGAGTTCTAAGCCATGTATTGTAATCTAAATTTGTGTATTGCTTTGTATTTTATTTTATTTATTTTTTATTTGAGAGAGCATGCATACACACTTGCACAAATAGGAGAGGGGCAAAAGGAGAGGAAGAGAGAATCTTAAGCAGGCTCCACACCCAGTGTAGAGCCTGATGTGGAAGTGAATTTCACAACTGCAAGATTATGACTTGATCTAAAACCAAGAGTCAGAGGCTTAACCAAATGAACCACCCAAGTGCCCCTACTTTGTATTTTAAAATTTGTATCATCATTTACATAAATGATGTTTAAGACTTAACAGCTTTAAAGTCAAAGCCAACCTATGATTTTGGTAAGATTCCCTGAATGGACCAACTAGAACGCAATCACATACAATAGAACAAAAATCTAAATGTGGAAATGTCATAAAATATTTCTACCCCATACACTAAAATTTTGGTGTGGAATGAAGCATTGCTACCTCTCAAATGATACTTTTATCATTATTGGAGTCATAAGACAATTTCAATAATATTTATTTAAATGGAGCTGGATATTATTCTATATATAATTTCACCTTGCCTTAAAAAGTAGTATCAATTAGTTACCACAAAATTGGAAAAATTTTTAGATAGCTGATCTTAACGTTTGGGTCTGTATGATCTCTATTTCCTATTTCTTATTGTAGAAATATTTTATTCTCTCTTGAGCATATCAGTTCTGTTTAGTGTTTTGTTTCTACTTACCCAAATGTAAATTTCTCAACCTTGACATCCAAGGGGCGAACTTCAGCCTGGCTCTACTTAACTTTGCTGCTGCAACACATAACATGAGTTGAATCACTTGTTTCTATATTTCTTATTTCAAATAAAAATAAAAGAATTGAATACAATCAACCTGGGTCAAGTTAAACACCTCTTTTCACTGCCTTTGGCCAAAAGTCCCTCAGTTTTGTTTTTTGTTTAAACAGGCAAAATTCTACTCATATTTCATTAATATATAGTTTCCATTACATTTATTAAAAACTTTGAAAAAAATATCTAATTTTCTAAAAGTTAATCATCAAATCAAACTTGTTTTCTTTCAAGAGAGAGAAAGAGAACATGAGGACATTTATTTGAATTTATACAGAAATCATAGTGTAAAGAGCGACGTAAATATTTTCCAAATAACTTGTTTTTCTTGTTCTTGGATTTCTTGTCAAATTCTTTCCTAACAGGATCAAAAATCATTTATTGAGGAACATTTTTAAACTTGTGAAATAGAAGTAATTTTGCAAATATAGTAATTCTTGTACTTATTCACATTTGAGAGAGTCAGATATTGTTGACAACCATTTCCTTTAGTGATTAATAAAACTGAACTACTTACTAATTAACAAAAGATATAATTTTTACTCAAATTATTAGTACAAGCATAAATATACTACATTTTATGAAAAATGGTAACAAACACACTGATAACTAATTACACATTAGCTATCTGAGTAAGTTGCTAAGGATGGCATTGCAACAAGGAAAATGTATAGAATCAGAAAGGAAGATGATTGTCATAAAGCATTCAATTATTGATAACTATATTGGCTAGCATTGGTAACCTCTCTCCAGGTTAAACATCTCTTAAACATCTCTCCAGATCCTAGATGGGTCTCTTGCTCTTGAGTATATTAACTAGTGTGTCAAGAATACACAGATTACTAGCTACTCAAGTAATCTTAAACCATAAAAACACATATCTTTTGAATACCAGTGACAGAAGAGACCCCACTGACAGGTTTTATGGGTTCAATTCTTCCCTAACATTTGCTACATGAAGAAGTCACTTTAGATTCTAAGGTTATTCATTTTTTTAATGAGGATAGTATCCGTAGTTATCTCAGAATTGTTGCTAAGATTGTGTCTGATGCTAAGTAAGCACTGGGTCCATGTAAAAAACAAAGAGGAAATGATGATGATGATGAAGATGATGATTAGGAAATTTTCAGTACTAAATTTTGTGAGGTATAGAAAATATTGAAGATATTCCATGAAATTAAGGAGTTAAAATATCAATTAAAAAAAAGAAAAAGATGGAAAAAATATATGTCAAAGCTAATAAACTGTAATGTCAGTATTTATGTATCTGAGTAGATTTGCTATTTCCTATGTGTGTCACTTATAAATGGGGTAACACATTGAAATCAATATTTACAAAAGTATCAATATAAAAAAAATCATCTGAAAGAGGCCAAGTAATTTTTGTAACAGGTCTTATACCTGATGTCACTTCATCTAGATTTTTAAAAATATATTAAAATGAGCTTAGAGTTGAATAAAGGCATGGAAAATCATTTATTTGTTCATTTTTTATTAAAAATGCAATATGTGTTAATCATTATAGATATCAAAAAACTCTAATGAAGACTAAGCACTATATTTTAATATAGAATATTATATGAGTTGACCTGTATGAGTTTAGCTTTACTGGAGAAGTAAAAAGCTGTGTACTAAAAGATGAAAAGGATTTAGCTAGAACACCAAGTGAAAATCAAAAAGGGTAGTGTGTTCAAAGGCCAGAAGCAGTAAAGATATAAGAACTTCTAAGGAACTGTAAATAGCCTTTTATGGTGGGAGTGATTGAACCTGAGCCTGAAGAAACTTAAAATATGACTATATTATTCAAAGCTTTGCAGACTAAGATAGGAATGATATTCTATGAAGAATAGAAGTGGTTGAAAGATTTTAAAGAGCTAGGTGAAATAAAGTTTGCGATAATCAATACATATTAATGTTCATCAATATCATTTATATCGATAGATTAATATTAAAGGTCAAGAAAATTTAAGTATTTGTCCATGAAAGGAATACGGAGTTAAGAGTAAGATCTTTTCTAAAGAAGAACAGAAAAATAATGTGTATTATCAAATATATTTCCCAAGGAAATAGTTTTGAGGACATCTAATGTTAAGAATACCGATGCCCCCAAAACAAAATTTTTGTTTTCTATATGGTTTCCAGAAATTATAAAAGTATTTTCCTTTTCTTTAGCGAGATCAAATTTGCTAACTTTAACCTTACAACATTCTTTTGAAATTTGTTTTCATACTTATTTACATATCTACAGTATCAGAGAAGAGTTTGGGGAGCTTTACTCTGTGTGGCTTGTATTACCAAAATTTCATGTGCTCACACTCTCTCTCTCCAGATAGATCTATATCTATATCTACCAATAGTGTCTATCTATATTAGATCTACAGATATCTAGATAGATGATAGATAGATGATAGATAGATAGATAGATAGATAGATAGATAGATAGATAGATACTGTCTAGGTACACAGATACAAGCAGGAAAGGTGATTTATTATGGACACACATGAGTGTTGAGGTCTGCACTGCAGTTATCAGTAGCTTCCCAAGATTGTACAACTAACCTAATAAGCTGCAAGGAGGAGTTCTGATACAGATCTTTACAAAACTTTGGACAGAGTCAAATGCCATCTGAGAGTTACTAACTCTATGACCATGTATAAATTTAAACTTATACAGAAAATGAAGAAAGGAATACAAACTTCAAAGGATTGTGGCAAGGATTGAGCTGGGTTTGTTTGATGCTCTGCATGGTATAATATGCATTTAATAAACTATTTATATTTGAGTGCAGTATGTGTTTGCTTTAGTCATTTGTGTATTTTCTGTTCATTCATGGGCCCTGGTAAGGATAAAAATCTAAGCCTACATCAAAACCTGGATCATAGATCCTGACATCCCATTTGCCTTTTTGGCAATAAACCTTCCATAGCCTCAGTGCACCTTTTCTTAGAGGACTCTTTCCTCTCACGATTTATGTCCAGAAACATGTAAAGGAACAGGTATATACACTTAAAGTTCTATATGTTGAAGTGATTCTAAATATTTAATAAGTGTTTAGGACATAAAATTTGGAGGGTATAAAGATATGACCTATCCATAATTATAGTTAATAGTTTAAGTTAGCCTTACATTTTTTCCAAATTCAAGAGTGGGGATACACTAAAGTCATAATTAAAACTGATTGGGGTGTCTTGAGGGTTCAGTCAGGAAAGTGTCCGACTCTTGGTTTCAGCTAAGTCATAATCCCAGGGTCATGGGATTCAGCCCCATATCAGGCTCTGCACTGATAGTGTGGAGCATGCTTGGGATTCTCTCTTTCTCTCTCCCCCTCTGATTCTTTCTCCCACTTGCACGTGCACTCTCTAAAATAATATATAGATAATTTTAATGTAGATTTTTTGTATCAATGTAACAATAACATTGATATTGTTTTGGGAAGATTAGAATACTGTCCACATATTTGCATATACTCTTAAGAAATGTTAGCTCAACCTAGTGTTATTTAACTGGGTTAGGAAGAGTCTGTATCACAAGAGACCTTGTCAGCTTTTCAAAACACACATGGCCATCAATTCCTTCTCCAATTTTGCTCCCCACAAATCTCCTCAATAAAAGAGAATATCCAGGAGTCATACATGTGGAGAAGGGTAGGGAGCACGTGCCTCTGGGAATTGGGGAAACATTCCTTAAAATTATTATGGAGGCATTTTTCTATCTATTGACCTTTCAGTAATTTAATTATAAGAACACTAAGCATTAAATCACTTATTTTCTATACAGTGAATTTACTTAGAGTAGGTTAACTGGGAAAAAAAATTCCACTGATTTTTTTTTATAGGTAATATGCTTGGTAACAGGTTAGAAACAAAATTCTAAAGTTGCAAGAATGGTCTTCTGACTATGCTACTTTGGTTCTACAGATTATGTATCAGAAACACAGAAAGCTTAAAAAGTTTCCCAAACATACAACTAATCATAAGCAGGAGAATCATAACTCTTGGACTTCTTCCATTCTTACAGAAAACATCAATGATTTTGAGTTATTCAAATTCAGAAAGAGGAACTCATTGAAAATACGGTAATTTGGGTATATTAAATTTTTTCTTCAAAGATATTTTATTCAGAAGCAACATTTCTAAAGCTCCCTAAGTTTTTATTTTTTTTTCCAGCTAAGATCCTGAGTAATGATATCCTTAATTAATTAGGTACATTTTAGTCAAATGCATAAAGTTGATGCCTTCAATTTATTAAATAGAACAGTCTAGAAGTTAGATCAAAGGATTTTTCAGTCTAGCTTCCAGTGCTTTTACTTCTTTCTCCCTTTGACTATGCTACTTAAAAGAACATTTTTAGTAATATATTTACATGGTTCCTCATAAAAATATAATTATATTCTTTGTCTTCTAGCTCTACATCTTCCTGTCCCATTAGAGTAAGTCATGAGCTTTATGCTTTCTTCTTCTGAAAACTACCATATTGCCATAAGCCAAATATGATAAGTGGGAAATTTATCTGACAAATGCATGGTGAAATTTCTGCCCACCAAATGATTTTCAAATCCCAGAATAAAAAGGACTCGTGGGAGATGAGTTTACAGAATTTGGAACAGTTCTTTTAAAATAGCCAGAATAATCTTCTGCATGGCCCAAAGCAAGACGTAAATTAAGAAGCAATACACTCCGAGTGTAATGGAGCATGTACTTATAAATTCATGGTTCCATTCATCTCATGTAAACAGCTCACACATTGCACCTCCCAGAAATAATTACACAACACTTAGTGTTTGAAATTATAAATATTAGTACAGAAAATTTTCTGTGCATTTCTTCTAGAATAAGTTTGGAGATATTAAGAAGGGGGTATAATTCTTAATTGTTATATTACTTCCTAATTGTATACTTTGTATGTTGAATGTCAAAAGAATTGAAAAAGCTTTGGGCAAAATCAGCAGGAGATATGTGCCTGTTGTCAGTTGAAAATAGATGTTTGCTTGCCTGTTGGCATGGCAGCAGTATGTCGCATGACCAGGCAGGCCCTTAGCATTCAGGAAAGAACGTGAAGGCTTTAGTGTTCAAAGTGTGAGAAGATGGATTCATTAAATAGATAACAATTGACCTCTTCAGAAAAGAAACTATTAGCAGGAGACTGATGGAACAAAAGGTGTCATGTACGAGAGGATTCTTTAAATTTTTCCAAATAGGCTATTAGATTCAAGCCATCCAAATCAGGTTGTTGGTGGTATATGTGGATACATATATATATAGAATATTTGGAAAAAGAATAAGAACACTTTATTTATGTATATAAATATTTCAATAATGTATACACACACACACACACACACACACACACACACACACACACACACGTAGAAGCTCAGACACTTTAACCCGGAAAATAGAATTATGTCTTCAAAGATTAGTGTTCAAAATTAAAAGGAACATGTAGGACAGCTAGGAAATAAACCCAAGAGTAGTACTGAGTATATTTGAAAGGGAAAATGTAGAAATAAAAATTTTTATGCTGATTATTATAACAAAGTATTTTATAAGAACCATTAACTCAAAAGACCAAAACCAAAATTATTGGGGGCACCTTGGTGGCTCAGTCAGTTGGGCATCCGACTAGAGCTCAGGTCTTGATCTCACCTTCATGAGTTTGAACCCCGCATCGGACTATGTGCTGACAGCCAGAGCCTGGAGCCTGCTTTGGATTCTGTGTCCCTCGCTCTCTCTGTCCCTTCCCCACTCACATTGTCTCCCTCAGTCTCAAAAATAAATAAACGTTAAATTTTTTAAAAATAAAGAAAAAAAATTTTTTCGATGTGATCACCAAAATTGAAATTTTGGAGATTGGAAGGACAAGGGTTAATGTCAGAAAAATAAAGATGGCTGATATTGATATTTTTAATAAAATGAAAGCTGCAGGCTGGTAAGCCTAGAAGTAATAAAAAAGAAAAAGGAGGGGCGCCTGGGTGGCTTAGTCGGTTGAGCATCCGACTTTCGCTTAGGTATGATATCGCGGTTGTGGGTTCGAGCCCCACGTCGGGCTCTGTGCTGACTGCCAGCTCAGAGCCTGGAGCCTGCTTTGGAGTCTGTGACTCCCTCTCTCTACGACCCTCCTCTGCTCACGCTGTCTTTCTCTGTCTCTCTCCTAGAAATAAATTTAAAAAAAAAGAAAGAAAGAAAAAGGAAAATTCTAGAACAACATATAAAGTTGCTATTTGGGGTAACCTTAGAAAATACATAAAAATAAGATCGCATAATATTTAAGTTATTTGCTTCAGGTGCATCAAGATCTTAGTAGCAGGCATGAAAAAGAACAAGCCGCAAAGGGTAGAAACAAAGTAAAACAATGAATTTGTTCTTGTTGAAATATGTCAAAATATTATAAAAGAGCAGCCAGTCTCAGATTCTAAATGTTAGCATATTGGTATAATTTCTAGGGAGTCAAAAATGGGAAGTTGGTAGTGGCTCACAATTCCATTTTCTGCCCAGTTTATAAGAAATCTCCTGTTAGAGAACAAACTTTTAGAAAATGGGGCTCAGGCTCAGCCCCGGGGCCAATTTGTCTGAAAATGTAATGGCATGAGGGTAGAATCATAGCCAGATTAGGTCACAGAAGTTTCACATTTTCATGGAAGAAAGATTTCACATTTTTATGGAGGAAATGAAATAGTCTGATAAAACTTGGGCAGATACAAGGAAAGGGATTTAAAACACTGTAACAAGTTAATAAAATTTTTATACCTTCTTGGATTCGATTTGCTAATATTTTCTTGGTATTTTTCCTCATGAGAGATATTGGTCTATATTTTCCTTTCTTGCAATGTCTTTATCTAGTTTTGCTGTTAGAATAATAGGGTAATAATGGCCTCATAGAATGAGTTAGAAAGTGTTCCCTCTACTTCTATTTTCTGAAAGAGATTGAGAACTACTATAATTTCATTTTTAAATATTTGGTAGACTACACGAGTAAAACCATCTGGACTTGCTGCTTTCCTTTTTAGAAGGTTATTAGTGACAGAACTATTCAGTTTAATTCTACTTTTGTGAGTTTTGGTATCACGTGTCCTTCAAGGGGTTTGTCCATCATATACAAGATATTAAATGTATGGAAATAGAGTTGTTCAAGTTTCCTTTATTACATTTTGATGGCTGTGATATCAATATTAATGACCTCTTTCATGGTAATATGTATTTTTCATGTTTGGTTAGACAGACTAGAGGTTAATCAATTTTTACTGATATTAAAAAAATAAACCTTTGTTTCATTTTGTTTTTCATTTTCAATTACATTAATTTTTACTATAATTTCTTGTGTATTTTCTTTAGCTTGCTGTACACTGAAGCTTCCCTTTTTTCTATGTTTCCTATGTTTCCTAAGATACTTAGATAATTAAATTTAGATTGGAAAAGAGAAAATAAAAAAAAAATCAATGTCACCATTTAGGTGATAAATTTCCCTCTAAGTACTACCTTTATTTCCCAATAATTTTTACAAATTGTATTTTAATTTGTATTTAGTGCATATACAATTTAGTCCAAATACATATATATGGACACACACACACATATTTGGGAGGAGACAGAGGGGTCAGAGAGAGAAAGAGAAAATTGTAAGCACTCTCCATGCTCAAGGTGGAGCCCGATGCAGGGTGCCCAAGACCCTGGAATCATGACCTGAGCTAAAATCAAGTGTTGGGTTCTTAACTGACTGAGCTACCCAGGTGCCCCTAGTCCAAAATTATTTTAAAGTTCCTTTGAGACTTATACTAATGCGTTATTTAATAGTGTAATGTGGGGCACATGGGTGGCTCGGTTAAGAAATTGAATCTTGATTTCAGTTCATGTTAGGATCTCACAGTTGGTGAGTTCAAGCCCTGCATCCAGTTCTACATGGAAAGTGAAGGGCCTGCTTGGAATTCTCTCCCCGCTACCCCTTCCCTCCCTCCCCCCATCTCTCTTTCTGTCAAAAATAAAAATTCACATAGAAAACTATCTTTGAAAAAAAGTGTGATCTGTAATCCCAAAGTATTGGGGTATTTACCAGCTTTGCTCAATTTAAGACATTAAATGTTTATTAGAAATCTTTAATAAAATATAAAATATGAACAGAACTATAGCCCATGATAAGTGAAATTTATTAGAGTCTTGGAAGTCTGTTCCAACATCAAAATTCAATCTGTAGAAAGTGCCATATCAATAGACATGCAAAGAAACTGGTTCACTAATGGGGAAGGGGAGTAGTACAACAATTTTGGAAGATAGTTATCAGTTTTCAAAGTTATAAGCGCATTCTAGTAATCACATACATAGGTATTGAAGATTTGAAAATACCTAATCTACAAATAACCAATATGCCCTTCAAATGGTGAATGGTATACTCATAAAAATATTATTCAATGATGAAATAAATGAGCTATCAATTCATAAAGAGACACAATAAATCTTAAATATGTATTTCTAAATTAAAAACACTAATCTGTATAGTTCCCATCATATAATGCTATGGAAATACAAAACTTTTAAGACAGTAAATATATTCATGGTTCCAGGGTTAGATAGAGAAGTTTGAGTAGATGAAGTACATAGGATCTCTCTAGAGCTGTGAAAACAGGTTGCATAGATTTGTGAAGATAGAGACCTGTCACAGTTTATTTGTTGAAAAACTTAGAACTTTACAGCACAAATAATACCTTTAATGCATAAAAATCTTAGAAAACCATTTAAACATTCTAGGGATTCTAGGATAGAGAATAGGAGGGGGGAAAACAATTTATGTGTATTACAGGAAAATGAAAACACTTTACTGAAAATTATGCAGACCCACATTACTTTGGAAAGGAGTGAAATCCAGATGATTAAAGGACACAAATTAAAGGACTCAAAAAGAAGTGGTAGGTAAGCATTGTACTCTAGTTTATAAAGCCCTTTCTATGGAGATAGGGTTAACAAGTCTGACACCACAATCCATGCACATAGAAACAAAACAATTAAGTAAATGGATGGCCAGTTAGATGTTAGAAGCCAGTGTTTCTGATCTGTAAGTAGGTTACAGGTAAAGAATGGGAAGAGTGTTTGATGATCCATTTGCTAATCAATGGATTAGAATTGGAGATATGAATGTGAATTCAAGTTTAGCTTTAGATAGAAGTAACTACATACAGGAATATCAATAAATATGTATATAAACAAAGTCAGTATACAGATATTTCCCTATTCTCTACAGTAGTAGTGAGAACCCCTAGAGTGTAGATAGTAGTTTCTCACACAATTCTCTAAGGAATCAGAATTCTTTGGAGATTTGCCTGATTCTAGGACTGGGACAAATAATATACAAATTAGCCTAGATCATTTTGTGCAGTCATAAAGTAGAGAAGTGCTCAAGAAAAAATAGTGATCCACATAATGGGAATATGTTGAAGTAACATGGGAGTAGACTTTCCAATAGCCAAAGCTGGACTAACCGAACATCTAAATAAGTATACTATTATTTGATTATAACTCAATGGATTAAATTAATATCTGTGAATTACTTACAAAGTTACCAAATAAGGAGAAGAGACAAATATCCTATGTAAAATAATTAAGGAACATTCTATGAAATAGTTGGCTAGTACTTTCAAACAAATTAAGGAAAAAAATGTATACAAAATCTGAGAACTTCTCACAGTTAAGGGGAGGCTAAAGATAAATGATGACATGTTATGAGGTATCATTGTTAAGATCCTGGAACAATAAAAAAGGGTAATAGATGTGAGCTAAAAGAAGTTGAACAATAGATACTGGCTCATAATATCAACATATTTAGTGGGTCCTTAATTGTAGTAAAGGAGTCATTTTAATGCAAGATATCAATAGACTGGCTGTAGCCTATACAGGCACTTTGCAATATCTTCATAATTTATCTGTATTTATAAATCTGGTTAGAATGTAAGATTCTTACATTCTAAGGAAAAACTATGATAAATGAGGTAACTTTTTTTAAAAAATTAAAAAATATGTATAATATAAACTTTAAGGTGATTAATAATCATCTTTTCTTCTGATAAAAGAAATGTCAAATGAATGCCTCTGCACAGCAAAGAAAAACCAACAAAATGAGAAGACAACCTATGGAATAAGAAAAAAATTGCAAACCATATATCTGAAAAGGGGTCAATATCCAAGGTGTTTAATGAACTCCTATAACTCAATAATAAAACAGCAAACAACTTCAAAGAAGGAAATGAATAGGCATTTTTCCACAGAAGACCTCCAAATGTCCAGTAGGTACCTCAAAAGATGCTCAGTATAAATATTAGGGAAAGCAAATCAAAACCACAATGAGCTATTCATACCTGTTAGAATAGCTATCAAAAATACAGGAGGTAATGGGGCGCCTGGGTGGCTTAGTCCATTAAGCGTCCGACTTTCGCTTAGGTCATGATCTCGCGGTTCGTGGATTCGAGCCCCGCGTCGGGCTCTGTGCTGACTGCCAGCTCAGAGCCTGGAGCCTGTTTCAGTCTGTGGCTCCCTCTCTCTCTGACCCTCCCCTGCTCACGCTGTCTCTCTCTCTCTCCTAGAAATAAATAAAAAACATTAAAAAAAAATACAGGGGGTAAGTGTTGGGAAGGATATGGAGAAAAGAGAAACTTTGTACATGGTTAGTGGGAGATAAATTGGTGAAACCACTGTGGAAAACAGTATGGAGGGTTCTCCAAATTTAAAAATAGCATAGGATCCAGTAATTACACTTCTGGGTACATATCCAAGGGAAATGTAAATTGGATCTGAAAGAGATACCTGCATTCCTAATGTCCTCTTAGCATTATTCATGACAGCCAAGATGTGGAAACAATCTAATTCCCAGTGAATGCTTCAAGATGTACATTATTTAGCAATGAGAAAGAAGGAAGTCTTGTGATTTTCTAAAACATGGATCGAACTTGAGCATTATGCTGAGGTAAATTAGACAGAAAGAGGTCTGTATGATATCACCTAGATCTGAATCTGAAAACACCAAACACATAGAAATAAACTAAAATCATGGCTACCAGGGGCTTAGGGAGGGAGGAAAATCAAAGATTATCGGTGGAACAGTACAATCAGGGTAGTGATGTGCAGGCAGATGTCACAGGGGCAGTGTATACATCATAGGAAGGGGGTTGTTTTACTACTTTAGATTTGGCATTTACAGAGTAAGAAAATATGCTGATCTATAGGCAATGTTTGGCTGTTTTCAGCCCTGACATTTCAAAAGAGACCAGTTTACCTGGTCTGCTTTGCTGCTTCTCAACCAGCCATTTCCCAGGCTGCAAATATTTCTTTCTTCATCTTAGCCAACCAGGCTCTATGAACTCACACAACCACACACACAAAATAGTAATTATGGGAGGTGAGGTGATGCAGGTACTTACTAGGTGTTAATGTGATGGTGATATTCATTTAATATGTAAGTATCAAATCAACACATTGTACATCTTAAATTATACAGTGTTACATGCCACTTATTTCTTAACAAATCTGGAGGAAAAAAGCAAGTAAACCAACCAACAAACAAAAAACTACACATCTTTATGCTTCTCACTTACCTGGGTTTCAGATATTCTGGATTTCCACAAAATATATATCCTGGTTTCCCAAAACTACCATCACATATTTGAAATTATTTAAACTAGTTTTGGAGACAATTCAACAGTCAGAACTCAGGGAAGCTGCTCATATTATTTGGTACTTCTGTTCATAGTACTTTAAATTAATATGATGATGACATGATTAATATCCTTCTCTGACCTTTCCTTGCTCCAAAATGGATCATTGGGTTAGGGAGATAACTTCTCTAAATCAAATTACAAAATTATTTTTAATGAGTATTATCTTTCTAAAAATATAAATCAAAAATGTTTATTGTACTCACAAAATGCAGAGAAGGAAAAAATAGCTGATAATTTCAAAACTGAAATTGTGTTCGCTCATTCCATCTTGAAGTTCTACTTAACAAATGAACATACTGATGATAAAAATTCTAAGATTTTTAGGACTAAAAGTTGTTATATATTTGTGTGTATATGAAATGATGAAAATGCACATACAATCATATTAGTAATCTTCTAGAAGGGTGCAAGGTACAAGCTACTATATAGAAGACTTAACTATATTTACTTTGTCTTGAACTCATCACAATTTATATACAACTTTGTATTTTCATTTAGTGACATGATACAACTTCAAAATGCACATGCAATCTTTGCTTCTTACACTGATGAATTTTTTACTGAAGCCCTCCAACACTGAGAAATATAATGTGGTGTCTTATCCAGCAAACTGGTTCACTTTTCTTACTCTACTCATTCAACCCGAGGCTACAATTCTTGTTATAATAAAGCATCACTACACTACATGGCGGAAAAGACAGGTATACATTTCCTATCTTGCATATTGAGCCTTAAAGGGAAACAGTTTTCACTTCCAACAATTCTAGCTACTGTTTTGTCTGTATGGTGTAAACATCTAGGTTCAGAAACTGATAAGCATTAAATAAAATTTCCTTAGAGATGGATCTCTTCTCCTACCTAGAGAGCCATATCTTCTGTGTATTGAAGGAAAGCAAGGCCTCCCAGCCCAAGAATAATTTTTCATACAAAGACATTCAAACTAGAGACACAAATTTTAAAATTAAAAATATATGACCAAGAAAAAAATTAAACTGTCTTATCATTTTGTGTGTGTGTGTGTGTGTATGTGTACATTTAAAACTAATTTTATTTTGTATTGATAAATCACCTATTATCAAGTAGAAGCTATGGAAACTAAACTGTTCCCTAAAAAATTGTAGTTCTTGGCTAAATTGAAATGTTAATATATGAGCAATATATACTTTGCTTATATAGAACTGTTTATGTTAGTGCATATTATTATTCCATATGTATATACCGCTTCATAATTTTACTTTTGTACTTATCAGTATATTACATGTCCTTTAAAATATAATGCTTATATTTTCCACATTATTCTATAATAGAATCGTCTTTGTCATATTTAACCAATTTGTCATTGGACATAAAGATTTTGTTTTTATTCATTTTTACCATGGCTAATACTACACTGTATAGTCTTTGAAATAGATGTATGGATGTCTTATTAGCATGAGGAGATAAATTGTTTGAAGTAGATTGGCAGAGACCAAAGAAATCACTATATAGAAGAAATACTTTTGTTCAGAGTGCCTGGGTGGCTTAGTTGGTTAAGCATTTGACTTCTGGCTTTGGCTCAGGTCCTTATCCCAGTGTTGTGGGATTGAGACCCACATTGGATTCTGCATGGAGTATGGAATCTTCTTGGGATTCTCTCTCTCTCTGCCCCTTCCTTGCTTGCACACATACGCTCTCCCTGAAAATAAATAATTAAATGTTTAAAATATTTTGTGATATATTAATAATTTATATTGATATACATACACAAGTGTATCTATTTTTTAAACAATTTTTAATGTTTATTTCTTTTTAAAGGAGAGTCAGAGCATGATTTGGCAGGAGCATAGAGAGGGAGACACAGAATCTGAAACAAGCTCCAGGCTCTGAGCAGTCACACAGAGCCTGATACAGGGCTTGAACTCATGAGCCAGGAGATCATGATCTGAGCCGAAGTCAGAAGCTTACCCAATTGAGCCACATAGGTGCCCCTATAGGTGTATCTAAATACACATTCATACACAACTACTACTACTATGAACTTAAATTGTAAGCATGTATATAGATTTATATATGCACATATATTTATATATACATACATGTATATAGCTATTATGTATTTGTATACATAAAGATATCATATATACACACTTACACACACACACACACACACACACACACACACACACACATTATTAAGGGGAATGCAAAGTAGAGGTTGGAGGGAAGATGGCAGCAGAGAAGGAGGACCTAAACTTGCCTCATCCCCAAAACACAACTAAATAACTATAAAATCATCCTGAATACTCAAAAACTGACCTGGAGAGTGACAGAACAAACTCCTCAACTAAAGGCAGAGAAGTGGCCACAATGAAGAAAGAAAGGCAGACACATGGTTTGGGGTAGACACAGATCATGGCTGCAGCAGGTAAGAAGGTAAAGTGCATGAAGGGGGTAAGAGGGGGTAAGAGGAGCACATAGAGGAATGTACAAGGAGAAGGTATGGTTTGGATTATAAAATGGGCTGAATTTCATGACTTTTTGCAAGCAGCAGGGCTTAAAACCTGAATTTCAAAAGGTCAGTGGGCTTGGCTGGGATAGAGCCCAAAGGACTGCCCTGCTCCTGGAGAGAAGGCAGACAATTGTTTTGAGAACAAAACAGGGAAGACAGCATGGGAACAGCTATTTAAAGACTGCCTGGGGCACACAGTGGAGAGATATTCTGCACTCTTCAGAGTGGATCCCCAAAAGGGAGCATTTACACAGATGTCTCTCCAGGACAAACTAGTGGGCCAGCACGATTGACCTCTCCCATCCCTCAGCATAAACACAAAGTCACTTGCTGGAAAACTGCATAGGTTGCTTATACCAAGTCCCATCCCCCTGCACACTGGTGGGACTGTCTTTCTCAATCACACTTTTCTCAGTACCAGCATGGTGACAACCATTCCCAGAACACCAAGATAAACCCTTGCCCTTACCACATCTTCTGAGCAGAGATTTTCGCAGGGCCTCAGACTGGAGGTAGTGACAGTCTCATTTCACAGGCAGACAAGAGTACACCAAGTTAAAACTCATCACATCTGGGCCAGGGACCACACACCACCCACAGCAGGCAAGGAGAGCCTCCACGGATGACTGGCCTGAAGGCAGGTCAGTCAAAACACAACAGCAGGCTATACACAGTGTACACCAGAAAGACTCCCTTAAATGGCAGGCCCTGGGAACCACATGACCTCTTCTCTATAAGGCCATTATTTCAGGAGTATAACTGGCTTTTCTAACACAGATAAGAAGGCAGAGGCTTAGACAAAATACCAAGATGAAAGAATTTACCCCAAATGAAAGAACAAGACAAGGCCACAACCAGAGATGTAAGTAAAACAAATATAAGTAACATGCCTGATGAGAATTTAAAACCATAATCATAAGAATACTTCCAGGGCTGGAGAAAAAGAATAGAAGGTATCCGTATGGCCTTTACCACAGAGATAAAAGGGGTAAAAAAGAATCAGAGATGAAGAATGCAATAAATGAGATTAGAAACAAGCTTGAAGATACAAAAAGAAGACTGAAAGAAGCAGAGGTTGTATCAAGGATGTAGAAGATAAAATAACAGAAATTAACAAAGAAGAACAAAAGAGAAGAATTATAGAACATGAGAATAGACTTAGGGAACTCACTAAGTCCATCAAGCATAATATTTGTAGAAGAGTTCTAAAAGAAGAGGACAGAGAAAAGGAGGCAGAAAATCTATTTGAAGAAATAATAGCAGAAAACTCCCCTAACCTGGGAAGGAAGGAGACATCCAAATCCAGAAGGCACAGAGAACTCCCATCAAATCTAAAAAAGCAGATCAGGGGCACCTAGGTGGCTCAGTCAGTTGAGTGTTTGACTTTGGCTCAGGGCATGATCTCATGACTAGTGAGTTCAAGCCCTGCATTGGGCTCTGTATTGACAGCTCAGAGCCGGAAGCCTGCCTTGGATTCTGCGTCTCCCTCTCTCTGTCCCCCACCCACTCATGCTCTGTGTGTGTGCCTCTCTCAAAAATAAACAGTAATTTTTTTTAAATGCAGGCCAAAACCATGATATATTATAATTAAATTTGAAAAATGTAATGATAAAGAAAGAAATCTTTATAGGACCCAGACAAAACAAGTCCTGAACTTACATGGGAAAACCCATAAGGCTAGCTGGAGAATTCTTAACAGAAACTTAGCAAGCCAAGAGTGGCACAGTATACTCAACGTGCTGTATGGAAAATATCTACAGCCAAGAACCCTCTATCCAGCAAGGTGATCATTCAGAATAGAAGGAGGGATAAAGAGTTTCCCAGACAAATAACAACTAATGGAGTTTTTGCCCACCAAACTAGCCCTGCAAAAAATATTAAGAGGGAATTTTTGAATGCAAAGGAGATAACAAAAATAAAAAAAGACAAGAAAGAATCAGGGAAAATCTCCAGAAACAATGATAAGACAATGATAGGATGACAATAAATATATAGCAATAATTACTTTGAATGCAAATGGAATAAAAACTCTAATCAAAAGACATAAGGTGTCTGAATGGATTAAAAAAACAAAACAACAACAACAACAACAACAAAAACCAAAAAGCACACACAAAAAACAAAGCCCATCTCTAAGCTGCCTACAAGTGATTCATTTTAGACCTAAAGACAATTGCAGATTGGAAGTGAGGGGATGGAGAAACATTTATCATACAAATGGATGTCAAAAGAAAGTCAGAGTACCAATAATTATATCAGAGATACTAGACTTTCAAACAAAGGCAGTAAGAGGCAAAAGAGCACTATATCAAAATAAAGGAGATAATCCAACAAGATTAAACAACTGTAAATACATATGTACCCAATATGAAACACCAAAATACATGAAACAGTAAAAAACCTAAAGGAACTAATCAATAATACAATAACAGTAGGGAATTTTAACACCCACTTACATCAATGGGCAGATCATTTAAAGAGAAAATAGACAAGTAAACAAGGATTTTGATTTACACACTGGACCAGATGAATTTAACAGATATATTGAGAACATTCCAAATGTAAGAAGCAGAACATACCTTTTCAAGTGCATAGGGAACATTCTCCAGAATAGGTCAGATATTACATTACAAATACAAAAAGACTGAAGTAATATCATGCACCTTTATGACCACAATGCTATGAAACTTGAAGTCAATTACAAGAAAATATCTGGAAACAGATATACATGGAAGTTAAACAACATGCTATTAAATAAAGAGTGGATCAAAGAAGATAGAAACAAATGAAAATGAACATGTGATGGCCCAAAACCTTTGGGATGCAGGAAAAGTGGTCCTAAGAGGAAAGTATATAGCAATGCAAGCTCACCTCAAGAAGCAAGAAAAATCTCAGACAACCAACCTGACCTTACACCTAAAAGAGCTAGACAAAAGAACAAAGAAAGCCTAAAGCTAGAAAGATGGAGGAAAATAATAAATATTAGAGCAGAAATTATTTAGAAACAAACAAAAACAACAGAATAGCTCAGTGAAGGAGCAAGTTCTTTAAAAAAAATTAATAAATTTGATCAAATTCTAGCCAGACTTGACAAAAATAAAAGGGAAAGGAAGCAAATAAATTCACAAATGAGAAGAAGTAACAACCAAAACACAAAAATATAAACAAGTAGAAGAATATTATGAAAAACAATATGCCAACAAATTGGACAACCTGGAAATAATGAATGAATTCCTAGAAATATATAAACTACCAAAACTGAAATACAAAGAAATGTTAAATTGAACAGACTGACAACCTGCAAAGAAATTGAATCAGTAATCAAAAATTCCCAACAAACAAAAGTCCAGGGCCAGGTGGCTTAATTGGTGAATTCTACCAAACTTTTAAAGAGTTAATACCTCTTTTTCTCAAACTATTCCAAAAATTGAAAAGGAAGCAAAACTCATTCTTTGAGGTCAGCACTACTCTGATTTCAATATGGGTTAAAGACACCACTAAAAAGAACTACATATCCCTGATCAACATGGATGCAAAATTTCTCAAAATATTAACAAACCAAATCCAACAATACATTGAAAAAAAAATCATTCACCATGATCGAGTGGGATTTATTCCTGGGCTGAAATCATGGTTCAATATTCACAAATTGCCGGAGACCGAAACTGCACAGATCATCCCTGATGGCAAGGCCCAGGGAAGAGACTGCAATGCAGTCAGAAGAACCCCCGGAAGAATTCTTCTTCTCTATTTTGTCTGTACCTTTTACTCTCACTTCTGCTGTTAGTCTATTCTAGGGTTAATATGAAACCAGAATCGCCCAAAGTTCCCCCCTTCCTCCAAAATGGAATGTACCTAAATATCATGTCTTCCCCCTCAATCAGATGTTGTCTAATAAATATTGTAGCAATTAGCAAAATTGGAGACAGTCCAGTATGCATTGGGTCTATGAGAGACCTAGAATTCATTTTCCTTGTATGAGTCTAATTGCCAGTAAGAATACATATTATGCCATAAGCAGAGACAAAAACAAGATTTACTAGTTGTGGAGGACTTTCTTGAATAAGTGTTAGAGAAATATTTGCCTGCTGACCTCAAGCCTGTAAGGCAACTTATGGATTGTTCTGGTCAAAGAATGAGATTGGTAAATGCAGAGACCAAATTCTAGTTGATCCACGTAAAACATTTCCATACATCATCTATGATAAATGTTGACATTGCTCTTTCTTAGTAAGGGGTTGTGAGAGTCTGTTACCTACAACCGCGGGTACGAGTATATCCTGTGTTTGCATGCCCACTGAATTTAAACAATTAAAGGGCACTGTGATCTCATGTATTCTGGCAATATGCTTCACTTATCCTTAGATACCCTGTCATACGTAGTAAAGAATATATAAAACTTTGTTATGACTCCCTGGTTAAATTTTATTGGTTGATGTGGAAATTACATACCGTGAAATCACTGTTGCCAAGAAGACTTAGAAATGTTAAGTCCTATGACTGTACTCAAAAAATGTAAATTATTTAAGCATGATTGTTTGAATTTGCTATATAAAAACCCTAAGCTGAAAAATAAATTTGAGCAGTCCACCTGAAGAGGCTGGCTCCGTGTCTTCTTTTGCCGACACCAACCATCACTCTCCGGGCCAACCCTGGCTTGCAGAGGCTAGTCCCCTGCAACAAATCAACATGATACATCACATTAATAAAGGGTAAGAACTATGATCATGTCAATACAGAAACATCATTTGACAAAGCACAACATCCACACATGATAAAAACCCTCAACAAAGTAAGGTTAGACCTCAACATGATAAGGATCATATATGAAAGCACACAGCTAGTTATTAGGAAAAACTGTCAGCTTTTCTTTTATGGTAAGGAATGAGAGGGGTGTCCACTCTCACAACTGTTATTTAACATAGTACTGGAAACTCTAACCAACTAAGTAGACCACAGCCATAACAACAACAACAACAAAAAAAAGTATTCAAATTATCAAGGAAGGAGTCAAACTTTCACTATTTGCAGATTACATGCTACTATGTATCGAAACCCCCAAAGATTCCACCAAAACCTTCTAGAACCGATACACAAATTCAGTAACGTCACAGGATACAAAAATCAATGTACAGAAATCTCTTGCATTTCTATACACCAATAATTAAGCAACAGAAAATTAAGGAATCAATCCCATACACAAATGCACCAAAACCAGTAAGATACACCTAGGAATAAACCTAACCAATTAGATAGAAGACCTGTACTCTGAAAGCTATAAAACACTGATGAAACAAATTAAAGAGAACACAAGGAAATGGAAAAACATCGCTTGCTCATGGATTAGCAGACCAAATATTGTTAAAATATCTATACTACACAAAAACAATCTACATATTTAATGTATTACCTATTAAAATAACAACAGCATTTTTCACAAAACTAAACCAAAGAATCCTAAAATGTGTATGGAACCACAGAAGATCCCTAAAACCCAAAGCAACCTTGAAAAAGAAAAATATAGCTGGAGGTATCACAATTCCAGATACTTCAAGTTATATTAATAACTTCAAGTTATATTACAAAGTGGTGGTAATCAAACTGAAATGGTACATAGACTTATAAAACAGAATAGAAAATCTAGAAATGAACCCACAACCATATTCAATTAATCTTTAAGAAAGTAGGAAAGGATATCCAATAGAAAAAAGACTATCTCTTCAACAAATAATGTTGGGAAAACTAGACAGCAACATGCAAAATTATGAAACTGGACCACTGTCTTACACCATACACAAAAATAAATTCAAAATGGATTAAAGACCTAAATGGGAGACCTAAAACCATAAAAATCCTAAAAGAGAACACAGGCAATAACTTCTTAACATTGGCCATAGCAACTTCTTTCTAGATACTTCTCCCGATGCATGGGAAAGAGAAGCAGAAATAAATCATATGCATCAAAATATAAATTTTCTGTACAAGCTAGGAAACAATCAACAAAACTAAAAGACAACCTATGAATAAGAGAAGTCATCTGCAAATGGCCTATCTGATAAAGAGTTAGTATTCAAAATGTATAAAGAACTTCAAGAACTCAACACCCCCAAAATGAATAATCCAGTTAAAAAATGGGCAAAAGACATGAAGAGACATTTTTCTAAACCCTCCAGTCCAGCAACTGCACTACTAAGTATTTATCCAAAGAATACAATAATACAATTGACAGGGATATGTGTACCCTGATGTTTACAGCAGCATTATCTACAATAGTCAAAAAATAGAAATATATAGATAGATACGCACATGAGTGCGCCAATGAAATATTAGTCATCAAAAATAATGAAATCTACAAAGTAATGGAGGGAGCTAGAGAATATTATACTATGTGAAATAAGTCAGAGAAAAATACCATAGTATTTCACTCATCCATGGAATTGAAGAAACAAAAAGGACCAAAGGTGTGTGTGTGTGAGGGGAAGAGGTAAACCAAGAAGCGGACTCTTGACTACAGAGAACAAACTAATGGTTGCCAGAGGGGAGGTGGTTGGGAGGATGGGATTAAGATGGGCACTTGTGATGCACACAGGGTGTTGTATGGAAGTGCAAATCATACTGTACACCTGAAACTAATCTTAGCTGTATGTTAACTGGAATTTAAATATCTTAATTTTTTAAGTTTAAAAAATAAAGTGAATTTAGATTTATTACTGTGTAACAATGTCTATTTCTTCACACTTTCACAATCTTGGTCATTTCATTAGTTTAATAAATGATGACATTATAAATGGTGGTTTTTTTAGTGCTTTTCTTTTTTGGGGGGGTTTTATAATATTGAACATTTTCCAAATTTGTCTTAGTCACTATTTTGAAGGACAGTACCTACACGTTTGATGGCGTTTTCTCTTTTGAGATTCTTTCATTCACTTGCTTGTAAAAATTAACTTTTATAGAACAGGAATATCTTATATATCTTATATCTTATAATATCTTCTCTTATCTTTATATGATAAGAATATAACTCAATTTTTTAATGTTTATTTATTTTGAGAGGGAGAAAGTGCACATGTGCATAGTGGGGAAGGGGTAGAGACAAAGAAAGAGTGAATCCCAATCAGGCTTTGCCCTGTCAGTTCGGAGCCCTAAGGGAGCTCAGTCTCACAAACTGTGAGATCATGACTGAGCTGAAATCAAGAGTCAGGTGCTTAACTGCTTGAGACACCCAGGCACTCTGAATATAATCCAATTATAATAACTGTATTCCAAATTGTGTTCCATATTGAAGATCAGGATTTTACAGAAACAAAGAATATGCAGTTTTTGCCAAGTTCTTAATTTTTCTGTTTAAAAAAGGTCACTCAAACTATTAACTTAGAAAATAAACACTCAACAGAAACCAAATACTAGATCCAAGAAATAATTGCTTGTTATCATGAAAATTTTAATAATTAGAGTAAACTCTTAGGACAGAAAACTTGGTTGATTATGCCAAAACTGAAGTTTCAAAGACAAGAAAAAAGAAAAGAAGAAGAAGAAGAAAAGCAGTGTTTTTGATGGGTTTGCAATAGTAGTTTCAACTAATGCATAATGAAATCAATACAGTGAAGAAATTGATATACTAGAGGCCTTTAAAGGTCATTCTGAAAGAACGTTTAACTAGGATAATTTGCCAAATCCCAATAAGGAAAGTGGAATGCATTTAAAAACTGTTCAATGAAGAGTAACCAAGCAGTAAACACAATGCTGCAAAGCAAGTCAAGTTAATTACCTGATATGGAGAGAAAACATTGGCAGCGATTACAAAAAGAAAAGTTTGTAAAAGCATAGAATGTTAGCTTCACCAACAGAAATATTTTTATAGCCCATTTTGAATACTTGGATTTATTTGTAACAATTATTTTAATGTGGTAAAATTATCATGTTTAACATTTTATTTTAGCTCATGGTTTTCTCATGCTAGATTGAATTAACAATTTTGAACCATCATATATATTAGGCTTTAAGACATATTTCACATTATTTTCAATCCTATATAACAGAATGAGATGCCACCACACCATCCTCAACATATCCCAAACTGGTTTTAGCCTAGAGACTGACACGTACAAAGTTAAAAGAAAAACAAAAGAGCTACTTTATGACTAAAACACATTTTTCTTCCAAGATAATAAAGCACAAAGAGGTACTGTGGTTTAATAGGAAGTTTACAGTAGATTATTGTAAATAATCTACTTACCTTTCTGAACTTTAATTCAGGAGACAAGACTCACTCTACCTCTGTTCTTAGGCAATTCAGAATGAGATCCTTCCTCCCTTCTACCTTTAAGGACATGAAAAGGCTCTAGCAGCACCTGTACATGAGAAGAATCCTCATTGGTGTGTGCATGTGATGCAAGATGAGGGATGTTTTCCTAGTTTTTCTTCCCTGCCCTTACCTTGAGGCAAACCTCGGTTATGGGGCCACACTAATGCTACGCAGTGGGAGAACTCACATCTAAAATACTTAGACTGAAATTGCCTCTCTGAATCAGGGAAATGGGAAAAGGGTCCTTATTGTTAAAATTACATACACAGTGGCAACTGGACTTGGGGATTCCCGCAGCAGACAAAACCATGTAAGGAATGTAAGCAAAACTAAATCTAGCTAATTTCATGAAGAGAAGCAAAACTTAGGTTACTTCTTGTAAATGCCTCTGATAATCATAAAATAAACTTAAACTTCCTCTTAAATCTGGTATGATAAAACCACTCTTAACCAATCCATTGCCATCTGGAAACCTTCATTGTAATAACCAATCATTGTAGAGGGTAACCAACTTCCATTTTCACTTTATAAGCCATCCTGTAACTTCATGCTCCTGAATTACTTATCAGTCTTTGATTTTGGAAGCTTCCACTTTGTGCACACTTTTTTGGATGCACAATAAACTTTTACTAAATATTGTTCATTGATTTGGTGGTTTTAATTTTACTACTTCTGGTTTGACAGTTTCTGGGGTCAGAAATTGTAGCCAAATAAAATGCTAAGGACTCTGAAGCCAATGAACAACCAGGTGCTTGTCCCCACAGAACCCACTGAGTTCACTGTTTTCTTGCTGAGCCTGGAGTTTGAGGATAAATCTCTGTTTGCATTTTGAACTCTTTGACTTGATTGTGCATACCCATATTTTGTTTGTTGAAGCTTCTTAGTAAGTCATCCTATTCCTTCATAAGGAGGTTGGGAATGAGTGATAACCTGTTTGAAAACATTCTTTAAAAACAAAAACAAAAACAAAAACAAAACAAAACAGGACCCCTAGGGGCACCTGGATTGCCCAGTCAGTTAAGTGTCAGGCTTCGACTCAGGTCATGATCTCATGGTTCGTGAATTCAAGTCCTGCATTGGGCTCTGTGCTGACAGCTCAGACCCTAGAACCTGCTTTGGATTCTGTGCCTCCCTTCTCCACCTGCACTCCCTTGCTCATGCTCTGTTTTTCTCTCTCTCAAAAATAAATAATAATTTTAAAAAAGAAAAAGAAAACAGGGCCCCTCCATAGTTGAGACATCTTAAGGACCATGAAGGCAAAAACAGGTTCCACTTGGTCAAAAACTCTTTTCTCACCTCTCTCAAAAACTCCTGTTTTCTATATGTATACTCATTATAGGCCAGGATCTTCTGCTTTTTTGGAAAATGGATGAATTTTTACATAATTTGGAATTGTATTAGTCACTCTGAGCAGGCTTTAACTTAGATAAGATAGACTACCTTAAGGGGCATCCTTGAAAAGAGAAGATTTCAAACCTCTTGGACACAATGGAATACATTTTTAAAAACTGTATGAAATATAGTTGATATATAATTCTATATTAGTTTCATACTGATTCCACATTTCTATATACTACCCCCAATGCTCATCACAAAAATGTAGTCACCATACAACATTGCTGCAATATTATTGACTATTCCTGAAGCTCTATTTTTCATCTCTGTGACTTATTTATAACTGGAGGTTTGTACCTTCTTCCTCCCCTCTGCCAACCACCAGTTTGTTCTCTGTATTTATGAGTCTGTTTCTGTCCCTTATTTGTTTGTTCATTTGTTTTAGATTCCACATATAAGTGAAATCATGTATTTGCCTTTCTTTGACTAACTTATTTCACTTAACATAATACCTTCTAGGTCTATTCATGTTGTCACATGATTTATTTGATAAGGGGCTAATATCCAAACTATATTAAGAACTTACAACTCAACACCAAAATCCTCCAAATAATCCATTTAAAAAATATCCAGAGGACTTGAAATAGACAATTGTCCAAAGATAGATGGACAACAGATACATGAAATGATACTCTACATCAATAACCATCAGGAAAATGCAACTCAAAATCACAATGAGATACTCACTCCACAACAATCAGAATGGCTACTGTCAAAAAGAGCCGAAACAACAAGTGTTGGTGAGGGTGGGGACAAAAGAGAACCCTCCTGCACTGTTGGTGCAACTACTGTGGAAAACAGTATTGAGGTTCTTGAAAAACTTAAACACAGAAGTACCATGGGGCACCTGGTTGGCTCAGTTGGTTAACTGTCTAATTCATGATATCAGCTCAGGTCATGATCTCACAGTTTGTGGGATTGAGTCTTACATAGGAGTCTGTGCTGACACCACTCAGCCTGTTAGGGATTCTCTCTCTCTCCTCAGCTCTTTCTTTGCCCCTCTTTCTCTCCCTCTCTTTTTTCTTTCCCCCCTCTCTCTCTTAAAATAAATAAACATTAAAAATATAGAAACACCATGTGACCTGGTAATTTCACTACTGGGTATTTATGCCTACCCAAATGAAAACACTAATTTGAAAAGATACATGCATGCCTTTTTTTCATTACAGCATTATTTACAGAAGTCAAGATAAGAAAGCAAGTTCAATATTCACAGATAGATGAATGGATAAAGTAGATATGGAACATGTATGATGGAATATTACTCATCCATAAAAAAGAATAAGATTTTACCATTTGCAACAGAAGGGAATGCACTCTTCAATTACATGGTCTCAAATAAATGATAAGCTCTTATAATTATGTATTGATGAATTTGCTAATCTATAGAATGCTTATGTATGATAGACTTCATAATTTCTTGCTTCCCAGTTTTCACTAGAAAGTAAGGTTACTAATAGTTAACATTTATAATCAATATCTAAAAACAAAAGTACTGGAAATAATAAGAAATAGGGAAACAACTTTGTATACAAAGCATAGGAAGAATATGGTATGTGTTTTCATATGAAAAGTATGCAAATAATATAGGATGTGTTTTGTTTAAAGAAAAATAGTTATTTTTCTTTCTAAAGTAAATTAACTGGCTGTTCCAGAATAACAAAGGGAAAAACAAAAGATAAAACCTAAATGAATATAAAAAGTCATAGAAGGTTTGTGGAATATAAAATTTATGTTGTGAGGTCAAAGCAGGCTAAAATTAATATATTTACTTACAAGGGTTTTTAATGAGCCAAAAATGTATTGATACGATCTCTGTTAAAATTACAAAATTTCTTAGATTATTGGCCTGCTCTTAGTAAAATATTATAAAAGATTTTTCTTTACCTTTAACGTAATCTTCCTAGGAAACAAAGATTCTATGTCTTATGAAATATTTCTGTAATTCACCTTGTCTTCATCAAGTCTTGGGTTACTTTGAAAAATTAAGTCTTTTCCATATTAAAAGAGCTATAGTTTTACAACTATGTAACTTTATTTGCTTTTTAAATATTTAAGTCACTTTGGTTGAGTGCATATTTAAGATTATTTCACAGTGACCCCCACTCCTGTTTGATAAATGGCTTTACATTTTTTGACATTTTTAACAACTCACATAATAAATTTTGAATGAAGTCTATTTGACCTCTAACTTTGGAATTGTTCGGAGATTCCTTGGAAGATCTCAAAAGAAGTGTTTTCACTCCTTAAAAAAGAGAAGTAATAACTTAGTTAGGCTTATTTGATGTGTTAAATTGCATGGGAAACATTATCAAATAAAAACAAATATTTAATTTTCTTAGATAATATTTAGATGGGTATATATTATTAATATTATTAATATTATTAATAATAAGTATATATTATTAAGTATCCCAGAAATTGTGTGAAATTCCTAAAATTCTGACATGTCCTAGTATAATATCAGTCACAATTCATTACTAATTTACAATATTGGACATCACAAAATAACAATTTGCTTCTCAATTACAGCATTTTTTGATCTCATCAGATCTTTAATCATGGCTATTTAAAAATTTTTGGCATTCAAAGGCAGCTATTTATTTACTTTTTATTTTTATTTATTTTTTACTCTTTAATTTTCTCTGAAAACTTTTGCAAGCAGGCAAAAATGCTTTCTCATTAAAGAGATTCACACAAAAAAGACCTCAACAAAGATTAAACTGTAGAATAGAGGTTTCTGAGAAGTTTAAGATAATAACACTGAACTGGGTAAGAATTTCTAAAACTCTAATGGGAAACAAATTGATTCATAAAGCTCTAAACCCAAGATAGAGCAAAGAAGTGTTAATTACAGGAGACAGAATGAAGATGATTATAATTTTTGTAACTTGTTCTATTGTTGACCCTTGACTGATCCCACCCCTTATATTCCATTTTGGGGATATTTGTTTTCATTTAATATGTTTTTAACTTTTCCCATACATATTCTTGATATTTGATTTAAAATACAGTCAACTTCAAAACAACTTGATCACTTAAGCTTTGTTTGGTAGAATCAGGACACACTTTTAAGTTCAAGCCTAATTTTACCTCACTGCAAAGACAATATCATCTGGAGTGCCCTATTGAATAAAGAAATTTTCCAACCTGGCTGATAGGAAACTGAACAGACTTCTTGGAGACTTAGGTATTGTTTCCAGTGGTATCTTCTCTCTCTCTCTCTCTCTCTCTCTCTCTCTCTCTCTCTCTCTCTCTCTCCTCTTTCTCTGTCTCTGTCTCTCTCTCTCTCTCTGTAGTTCTTTCCATAGTCTCAAGTAGTTTCTTGACACATATGTTTATCAGTAGTCAGCTGAAGATTTGAAGGGAACCCTCTGATTACTCTAGGGTTCTCTCTGTGCAGCTCTCTCCTGTCTGATACTCTGCTCTGTGAGCTTAAGATACCTTGAAATGTCTTGGTCTTTCATCTCTTTCTCCTCAAAACAGGGAGTCCACCAGCCTCTGACTGGGTTCACCCTCCCTCTTCTGTGTCCTGGTCGCTCTCTCAAGGCAGTGAACTGGGGAAATTTTAGGGCTCACTTTTTCTTTCAGGATTCATTTTACTACCTGGTGTATAATTGCCTGAAACTGTTTCATACAACATGTCCATTTTGTTTGTTTATTTCTGCTGCAAGTGATAGTAAATCTTATCCTTGCCACTCCATCATGGATGGAAACTTAGATCATTTATTTTTATAGGTGTGTATCAGGAGCCTGGCAGTAAAGAAAGTAATTAAGAACACTTAGGTATAAACATATCAGTAAAAATGAATTTCATATTTAGGAAGAGACCATTTATAAGCCTTTAGCAAAAGAGAAAAGGATATGTTTTGAAACAGAGGATCAGTTTCAGCTGAGACTTGGTAACAATCGACACTATATTCCAATTAAGACCACTCACTGGAATTGCAAAATGTTAATAACAGAAAATCTGTCAACCAAGTTCTGCTGGAAGTTTGTGAAAAAAAGCTGTCCTCCAGCAGCAACCAACCACAGTTCAAAAGAACTTGAAAAGTCTGAGAAAAGAAGCATGGAGAGAAGTACGTTATTTTTTTGTTGAGCTGTGAGCCTTACTATTTTCTTTTATTATTTTAATGTTTATTTATTTTGGAGAGACAGAGAGAGGCAGAGCACAATCAGGGGAGGGGCAGAGAGAGGAGACACAGAATCTGAAGCAGGATCCAGACTCTAAGCTGTCAGCACAGAGACTGATGCTGAGCTCAAATCCAGGAACTGTGAAATCATGTCCTGAGCCGAAGTCAGATGCTGAACCAACTGAGCCACCCAGGCGCCCCTTATTCTTACCGTTTTAAAGAAGTTAAATGGTTTCTTGTTCCTGTTCTTCATCGTAAGTTCTAGTAAAAGTTACTTGAATGTAGTCACTTAGGGAGTTTGAATTTTGTCCTTGAAAGGAGACTTCTGTCTATCCCTCACCTTTCAGACCTAAACTCAAGAGCATTGCATGTCTAGCTGCTGAGGGGGAAACCAAATTTAGACAGCTGGGTTTACCATCTTACATTTTCAGATTTTATTGAGGTTGACAGTGTTTTCTGTTGCCTGTGAATCTGATATGAGACACAAGTGGTATCAGCATGAGGCTATCTAGGATTTTTTTAAGAGCAAAATCTAAGAGCAGCCAGAGGCATAATTTGATAAACAGTGGCAATACATTAGAAAACAATAGGTTTATACAGTTTCCCAGGTCATAGAGCAGGTATTATATCTGCTCACAATATCTGTTAATTGTGTACTTTGTGCCACTTGCCTCTTCACTCTTTCTGTGCTCTAACGCCAAAGGTTCAGAATCAAATTGAGTGGAGGATAAATCTATAGGCAAGAAATAAAAGGAAGAGAAACATATAACACTCCTTCCCTGAATGTGAGCTTCATAGTTTGCTCACATGGAAGTGAGGGAGGTAGTGGTGTAGGGAAGGTACAGAAGAAACCATGACATGAAACCATTCAGAATGTTTACTAGTATATTGGCCTACCCATTTAATTCCTGACTAGACGGGCTTGTGTTATTTTAGAATTGTAAAAAAATATATGGGACCTGACAATATTCTCTTCCTAGTACAAAGGAGCAATATCAAAGGAGCAATATGAATCCAGTGAATTTCAAAGCAAAACAAACAGGGGCAGGGTGCCTGGGAGGCTCAGTCAGTTGATTGTACAACTCTTAATTTTGGCTCAGGTCATGATCCCAGGGTCTTGGCAAACTGCTTAAGATTTTTGCTCTCTCTTTCCCTCTGGCACTCTGTCCGTCTGTCTCTCTCAAACAAACAAACAAAGGCAAAACAAGTAAACACTTTAGGATTTACATTCTGTCAATCATCCTTTTTCAGTGAGATTTTTTTTTTATTCATACCAACATACACACACACGCACACACGCACAAAGACACACACAAAGACAAATAGACATAGTGTTTGTTTTCATGAATTTGGGACTATATCACACATGACATTGTCTGCTTAACTCACTAAATATTACACTATTCATTATAGTAATGCCAACTGATAAAACTTGATTTTGATTATTCCTATTATTTTATATCTGGGCTTCTTTTTACCCTCTGAAGACACTTTCTTATTAATGTTCCAATTAGTCCTATGAGTATGAGCAGTGTTTTCCTTAATGTGAAACAGAGAAGAGGCCAGTGGCAAACAATGAATACACTATTGATGATGGACAAGGTTGTGTCAGTGTCTCAGGATTTGTGCTTAATAGGAAGCCTAACTTACCACCAGGTACTATCTGGTCTATAGCAACTGGCAGCAAATTTAAGAAGAGTTAATTATTCAACAATGGCATTAGAGGCTACTTTGCAACAAGGTTTAATGTGGATGATTAATGACCCTTAGTATCCCAAAGCTGTAGGACTAAATATGTAGATCAGAAGATCACATTATTGTCTCACACTTCATCAATCTCCTTGCCTTTGTCTTGACCTGTTCTGTGACTATATCTACTAATGGGTTTTATACGTCATGGGCCATCTCCAGCTTCCAAGCCAATCATCAAAGGGGAGATAGTGTCTCAGAAGGCCTTGTGGGGCCTTACGTGTACCGTCAGTGATACTGAACCTCCACATTTTATGTGAGGCTTTAATACTCTGACAAATTCTTGCCAGATCCATTCTTTAAACAACCGTTTAGGGGCGCCTGGGTGGCTTAGTCGGTTAAGCGTCCAACTTTCGCTTAGGTCATGATCTCGCGGTTCGTGGGTTCGAGCCCCGCGTCGGGGCTGTCTCTCTCTCTCTCTCTCCTAGAAATAAAAAAAAAATAAAATAATAAACAACCATTTGTTGAGTGTTACCATGTTCTTTTTTTTTTTTCTTTCTTTATTTCTTGGAAAAAGAGAGACAGTGTGAGCAGGGGAGGGTCAGAGAGAGAGGGAGTCACAGACTGAAACAGGCTCCAGGCTCTGAGCTGGCAGTCAGCACAGAGCCCGACGCGGGGCTCGAACCCACGAACCACGAGATCATGACCTAAGCGAAAGTCGGACTCTTAACCGACTAAGCCACCCACGCGCCCCGAGTGTTACCATGTTCTAAGTATTCTGTGACTTACTGAAAATATAAAAGCAAATATGGCAAAGGAGTATCCCTCAATTATTTTGAAATCTAACCCCAATGTTAAACCTTGACTGTGCAAGCAGATAAACTCTGTTCTTGTATTTGTGAAGATACTTACTAATGCAAGTATGAGCAACCCAATCTCAAAGAAGCCTAGCAAGTAATGTTCTCATTATATCCAGTTAGAAATTTCAGAAGTAGGGCAAACTTTAGCATGTTTATTGATTCAGTTGTTTTAGATGCCATCAAGATTTCAAGCTCTTCCTACTCCACCATTTTTTTAAATGATGAAAATCTCATCAACTTGCATTGAAGTCACAGGTAGAAAAGTCCTCTTGCCCAAACTATCAATGATGTACTGTTATTTCTTAGATAAACACCTTTAGATAAAACTAGCCCCATTCATTTACAAACTTGCCAATGTCCACAAAAAATGGTAATGCCATGCCAGCTTCCAGAATTTCGCTACCATTTACAGAAATATTGTAGTGTTGGTTGGCTCTTGGCCTGGAAATAATGTAGAATATGCAGCAGCCTAATCAACTTCACAACTAAGTTCTCAGACAGGAATTGTGAGATCTTTATTGTCTATAGTTCCAATCCCAATGTTAATTGCATATTTTAGAATCTGTTGCTTAAAGGTTCCTAAGCATGGTAGCTTATTTTGAATCAGTTGAGATACAATTTGCTTCACTTAAGGAAAAAAAAAACCCTCAAAGATTTTAAATAATGAAAGACTAAATTATGCACACGATAGGAGGTTCAGATGTAGAGGAAACTTCAAGGTTTGTTAATTCAGAGGATCAGTTATGTTTTCTGAGGCTTAGATTCCTAGCATCGCCTTGCATTTCTATGTAAACTCCTAGTTTTACCTTAACTTGGGTTTTCTTTATGGTCTTTAAGTATTTACTTCCAGGACCTGGGACAATATGCCCACAATAATTGTTTATTTATAATATAATGTAAATTTTTTATAAAGGAGTAGAAGTATTTATGTATTGAATTAGTGTCTAGATTTAAAAAATAGCCATCCTCTCCTAATTTTACAAAATAATTTGTAACATAAATACATGTTTTGTTTTGTTTTTCCTCCTAGTGATGTAAAGAAAAAAAGTGGCTTGGCCAGTGGAGTTCCTCTGCATTGCTAATGCCTTCATTCCTCTAATTTAAATCTTGGGACAATGTACATAAAAGAGACTTTGTGCCTGAAGAAGATTCAACTCTAACTAAGAGTATGTGCCCTACAGCTTTTGGATTTTCAACAATGCATAACATTAGAAATTTGCCCACAGATTTGCCCCCACTAAGCAGAATCCAGCACATGACTCTAGTATGCTTACTTTAAGGAAGACAGGAGTATTAGATGAGTGTGCCAACAACAGGGCAGTATAGCTAGAAATGAGAAAGTGTATGTACAGAACTTTTTTCCAGTCTCACCATCTTTAGTATTCAGCCTTAGAGGATAGTGAATATGAGGCTGAGAGAAAAGCAGAAACCACACTTCCCAGTATTTCCACATATGTCCAGGGAAAGAATGTTCTAACTTATAGACAGACAAAAATAAGACAGAAAGGGACTGGTGGATTTCTATACTCTCTTTTTCTAGAGTCTACCCCACATTGTCCTTCTCCTTCTCAGAATTCCAAGTTGCCGAAGTACATATGTTCCTTACGTGAGAGAAGGTGTGTGGTCATTAACTATATGGTGAAGCACTGGAAACACTTTTGCTTCTTGGAATAGAGATCCTTAATCCTTAGTGGGTTGCCCTTATCTTTACTTGCTTTTCTGTTGTACAAATCTCCAAAAGGCAATCAGAGAGATACATAAACTGGAAGGATTAATATGAAGTCTAGTTATTACTGATCTTATTCTGGCCCAAGATATACTTGATGGCCAGATTCAAGAAAAAAGAATTTAAGGATTTTTGTATTTACTAAATTGTAACCCACCCATTGGTGACCAACAGGTTATCACATGAAGATGGAGTAGTTAATATTGATGAGGATTGAAATTTCCACATAGCATTTACTTTGATAATCAAAACTCAATATAATATTGAATTGTATACTTTATAAAATAATGCATTGAGCAGCAGCTGTTTTTTAATCCACATGTTAAAAATATTAAAGCTGTACAGCAAAATAATCTCTGAGGTATCTTTTTGTTATAGTTATTTTTAAAAATAGGATATGGAAATACAATTGAAATATCAAGAATTTTGCCTTTTGAAGTGTACAATTCAGTACTTCCCAGTATATTCACAGACTTGTGCAACTATCATGGCTGTCTAATTTTAGCATATTTTCATCACTCTCCCCCAAAAAACACCCAATATGCATTAACAGCTACCCCTTATTTCTACCTCCCCAGAACACTTGAAAATCACTAACCTACTTTCTGTTTCTGTGGATTTGCTTATTCTGGATAATTCATTTAAATAAAATTATGAAATATGTGGCTTTTGGGGATTGGCTTTTTTTAGTGTGCACAATGTATTCAAGATTTTTCCATTTCATTGCCAAATAATCCCTCATACAAATATATCCTACTTTGCTTATTTATTCATCAGTTAGTAGACACCTGTGTCTTTTTTTTTTTTTTTTTGGATATAATAAATCCTATTGCTTTGGTTGATTATGTACAGATTTCCACGTGAATATTTGTTTTCAATTCTCTCCAGTCTGTACATAGGAGTGTAATTGTTGGATCATATGGCAAATCTATGCTAACATTTTGAAGAACTATTAAAACTGTTTTCCAAAGTGGCTGCATCATTTACAATCTTATCAGAAGTGTAGGGGGGTTCAAAGTTCTACACATCCTCATTAGCACTTGGTTTTGTCTAACTTTTTAATTTTAGCTACTTTACTGGGGTTGAAGAAATATTTCATTGCATTTTTCATATGCATGTCCCTACTGACTAATGATGTTAAACATCTATTCATGTGCTTATTTACCATTTCTATAAATTCTTAGGAGAAATATTCACTCAATCCTTTGCCTACTTTTGAATAGGTTTGTCTTCTATCATGATTTTAAGAGTACTGTGTATGTTCTGGATACCAGTCCCTTATCAGATATATGATTTGCCAATATTTTCTTCCATTCTGTGATTTCACCTTTTTGATGGTATCTATTGAAGCAAAACATTTTTGAAATAGTGATAGCATTCAATTTATTTTATCCTTTTTAAAAATCAAGGTCACATGGTTTTACCCCTATATTTTTTCTAAAAAAATAGTTTTATCTCTTAAATTTACATCTATAATCCACATTAATGTTTTTATATGATTTAAGATATTATTCTAACTTCATTCTTTTGCTGATATCCAGTTGTTTGACTATCTTTAAAGTTGTCTTGATGTCCTTGCCCACTATCAATTGGCCATGGGTGTGTAGAGTTACTTCTGAACTGTCAAATCTATTGCATTGTTTTACATATCATTATGACAACACCATATTTCATGATAATTGCGACTTTAAAGTTTTGAAGAAATGTGAGTCTTCATTGTTCAAATTCTAATTTTTCTTCTGTAATATTGTTTTCACTCTTGAATCTCTTGCATTTCTATATAAATATTAGGATCGGTTTATCAATTCCTACAAAAAGCCATTTGGAATTTCAGAGGGATTACACCGAATATTAGATCAGCTTGTAGAGAATTGCCATCTTAACAACATTAAATTTTGTAGTCTATGAACATGGGATACATTTATTTAAGAATTCTTTAATGTGCTTCAGTGGTGTTTTGTAATTCTCCATGTACAGTCTTGCACTTTGCTTTCAGCCTTCTGTTTTTTTTTTAAATTTTTTCAATGTTTTTTATTTATTTCTGAGAGAGAGAGAGAGAGAGAGAGAGAGAGATAGCAACAGTGTGAGCAGGGAAGTGTCAGAGAGAAGGAGACACAGAATCTGAAACAGGGTTCAGGCTCTGAGCTAGTTGTCAGCACAGAGCCAGATGTGGGGCTTGAACCCATGAACCCTGAGATCATGATCTGAGCTGAAGTCGGACGATTAGCCAACTGAGCCACCCATGTTCCCCCTTTTGTTCTTTAAAAAACATTTTTTTCCATTATTTTTTAGTTTTGAGAGACAGAGTGAGACAGAGTGTGAGGGGAGGAGAGGAGACACAGAATCGGAAGCACACTCCAGGTTCTGAGCAAATGTTCAGCACAGAGTCTGATGCGGGGCTCAAACCCATGAACCGTGAAATCATGACCTGAGCGGAAATCAGACACTTAACCTAAGGGGCCACCCAGGTGCACCCAGCCTTCTGTTCTTTTGATACTATTTAAACAAACTTATTTTCCTAACTTCATTTTTGGATTTCTTTTTTCTAATGCATAGAAATACAATTGATTTTTGTGTATTATCCTATATACTATAACCCTGCTGAAATTTTTGTTAAATTAACAACACAAAAAATAACAGAAAAATTGCAAAGATGCAGATAAAAGGGAATCCTCTTTTTCTGTTGGTGGGAATGCAAACTGTTGTAGCCACTCTGGAGAACAATTTGAAGGTTCCTTAAGAAACTCAAAATAGAACTACCCTATGATCCAGCAATTGCACCACTAGATGTTTACCCAAAGGATACAAAAATACAGATTCAAAGGGGTGTGTGCACCTCATTGTTTGCAGCAGTATTATCAACAATAGTCAAACAATAGACTCCAAATGTTTATCAGCTGTTGAATGGATAAAGAAAATGTGGTGTGCGCACACGCGCGCATGTGTGTACACAATGCAATATTACTCAGCCATCAAAAAGAATGAAAGCTCGCCATCAACATGGATAGAGCTATAATGTATAATGCTAAGTGAAATAAGTCAATCATAAAAATACAAATATCATGTTTTTACTCATATGTGGATTTTAAGAAACAAAACAGATGGGAAGTGGGGGGAAGAGAAGAAAGGGAAACAAACCATAAGAGAGTCTTAATGATAGAGAACAAGCAATGGGTTGACAGAGGGAGGTGGGGCAAGGGGTGGGCTAGATGAGTGCACATAAGAGGGCGCTTGTCTGGGGCGCCTGGGTGGCTTAGTCGGTTAAGCATCCGACTTTCGCTTAGGTCATGATCTCGCGGTTCGTGGGTTCGAGCCCCGCGTCGGGCTCTGTGCTGACTGCCAGCTCAGAGCCTGGAGCCTGTTTCAGTCTGTGACTCCTCTCTCTGACCCTCCCCTGCTCACGCTGTCTCTCTCTCTCTCTCTCCTAGAAATAAATAAATAAATAAAAAAAAAAGAGGGTGCTTGTGATGACAATTATATCTAAGGGATGGATCATGGAATTCTATATTGTATGTTAACTAACTAAAACTTAAATTAAAAAAAAGAAAGAAAGAAATGCAACAACAACAAAAGTTTTTTTGTGAATCCTTAGAAATTTCTATATAAAAGACCATATCATCTGCAAATACAGTTTATCTCTTCCTTTCCAATCAGGATGCCTTTTATTTCTTTTTATTTAGTAGTCTCTCTGAATAGAACATCAGGAACATGTGTTATTAAGGTGATGAGAACAGACACAAAAGTACCTTTCCTAATCTTAGGGATACAGTGCTAATTATCTCACTATTATGTATGATAATTGTGTTTTTCTTTTTCTTTTATTTTAGTTCACATCTTTATTACAAACAAGATGGAGTACAATAAATACTAGTGTCCCTTGCCTTTTTTGCATTATAGGTTGGAGATCTTTCAGTATTAGTTCACCGAATAATTTGTCATTCTCTTTTACAGCTGCTTTGTTTATGTACCATTCATAATTTATGTAACCGGTCGCTTTTTGAGGGGCATGAGTTGTTTCCTTTATTTATTTATTTATTTATTCATTCATTTATATTTGTTTTAATATGAGTACAATTGACACACAATGTTACATTAGTATCAGGTGTACAACCATAGTGATTCAACTTCTCTGTACACTTAGGCTGTGTTCACCACAAGTGTAGCTATCATCTATCACTATACAACACTATCACAATATCATTGAGTATATTCCTTATGCTGTGTCTCTAATTCCTGTGACTTATCCATTCCTTAACTGGAGGGCTATTTGTTTTTCATAGATTTTATTTATCAGGTGACAAAGTTCTATTTATAGTTTCTTTAAGTTTTCTTGAGTTTTTGTTGTGTTTAATTTAGAATCTTGAAAGGTAGTTGATTTTTGTCAAATACATTTTCTACATTGGAGATGAATGATCATGTGGTTTTGTTCTATATTCTTGATTTGGTGAAATATGTTGATTGTTTTTGTATGCTGAACGCACTATGCAAGATAAATCCACACTGCTGGGGTGTTCAGTCCTTTTTATATTTTGCTAGGTTCAGTCGTCTAGTATTTTGCTTAGGATTTTTATATCTAGATTCATAAGTACATTGGACTCTAGTTTTCTTAGGATGAATTCATTTGTTTTTTATTTTAATGTTTTATTTATTTCTGAGAAAGAGCACGCGCGAGAGAGGCAGTGTGAGCAGGGGAGGGGTCAGAGAGAGAGGGAGACACAGAATCCGGTCAGAGAGAGAAGGAGACACAGAATCCGACACAGTCTCCAAGCTCTGAGCTGGCTGTCAGCAAAGAGCCTGACCTGGGGCTACAACCCAGGAACCATGAGATCATGACCTGATCCGAAGTTGGAAGCTTAACCTGAGCCACCCAGGGGCCCCCATATTTTGTCTGATTTTTGTACCAGGCTAATAGAATGTGTTGGGAAGCTTTCTCTCCTCTTGTATTTTCAGACATATGTGAAGGTGTTAATATTTTATTTTAAACATTTGGTAGAATTCACTATTAAATTTATCTGGGACTGGGTTTTATTTTGGAGAAGTTTTTGGATTTTAATTCAAAATCTGATTATAATTCTAGTCAGATTTTTTTTCTTTTTGAATCAATATTGGTAATTTTTGCCTTCAAAGAAAAATTTCAAATTCAGCTACATTATCTAGTTTATTACACAATTGCTCAAATTTTCTCATGATTTTTTAATTTCCTAGGGTTGAAAGTAATTTTCTTGTTTTATTTATTAATGATTTTAGTGATTTGAGTCTACTCTTTAAAAAACTTGTTAAGGTAAAGTTTTGTTAATTTTATTTCTATTTTAAATAAACTATTTTTTTAGATATTTTTAACATTTATTTTTGAGAAAAAGAGAAAGACGGGTGTGAGTGTGTAAAGCCAATGAGACAGAGAGAGATGGAGACACAGAATCAGGAGTAGGGTTAAAACCCACAAACCTCGAGATCATGACCTGAACTGAAGTCAGCCATTCAAATGACTGAGCCACTATTTTTATTTTAATGTATTTTTCTAGGGAGTCCAACATCTGGGCATCTCACCAACAGATTTTATTCACTTTTTTCTCTGTAAATGAACCATGCTTTTCTGTCTTTTGCATGACTTTAATGTTTTTGTTGAGACCTAGATATTTTAAATAATAAAATCTAGTAACTCTTGAAATCATATTTTTCACCTCCTTTTCCAAGATTCCTTCTTGCTGTGAGTTGTTTCATGCTGCTGCTATTGACAACTTTCCTACATTCTTTAAAGACTGTAAGTGCCATTGAAATCTCATTTATTTTGTCAGTTAATGATTGGACAGTTTTCCATAAATTCCTTAAACCACTCTCTTCTAGTTTTGTTTTTATTTATTTATAATTTTTTTTCCTAAGGGGCTCTGTGTAAGTTTTGAGTCCTATCTTCAAGATTCTATTAGGCAGTTTCCATCTTTGCCTGTTGCTCACTTCCTGCTTATGCAAACCCTCAAAGTCAGCAAGAGACTAAAGAGAAGGGCTTTCTTGGGCCATTCCTGGGTATTCACACAACACTCATGTGCGTAAGGACTTCTTGATTTCCTGGAATATAACTCTGATTTTCAAAGTCCCGTACGACATCTCTTTTTCCAGGTTTAAGTTTTTTGGTAGGCTGCTTATTTGTCCTGTTATTGCTTCCTCAGTCATCTGTGATGTTAGGCAATTGCCAAATGATTATTTTCAAGGCATACCCAGAGAACAGACTATTTACACTGAATAAAGTCTGAATCGGATCAATTAAGACAAGCCCAGTAAATGGGATTTCTAAAGAACAGCCATACAGTTCAAATACTGACAATTTGAGGGGAATTGGTGTTTTGGCAGAGCCCCAGATTTGTTTTCCTTCCTCCAATGGTGCTTAGCTGCTGGTTTTCATAGCTGCTTATAATTGTCAGGTTCTTTTATTTCATATATATGTATGTGTGTATATATATATGTGTGTGTGTGTGTGTGTGTGTGTGTGTGTGTGTGTGTGTGTGTGTGTGTGTTTGTGTATTTGGAGACTGCCATGATGTTGGGAAAGAGGATGGAAACAAGACTATTTAAAATGCCATAACATTAACCTTTTTTTTTTTGCAGCTATTAAAAAAATTTTTTTTGATGTTTATTTATTATTGAGACAGAGAGAAACAGAGCATGAATGGGGGAGGGTCAGAGAGAGAAGGAGATACAGAATCCAAAGCAGGCTCCAGGCTCTGAGCTAGCTGTCAGCACAAAGCCCGATGTGGGGCTCGAACCCACGAACCATGAGATCATGACCTGAACCGAAGTCGTACGCTTAACCGACTGAGCCACCCAGGCTCCCCTGCAGCTATTTTTAATGAAAGCTTCTCATATTGTTATAAGCCTTTGTTTAATTTCTAGAGTATTGAAAGTAGATTTTGGCACTTTTTCCCAGGATTACTATTGTTTTTTTAATTTTTTTTTTTTTTGGTTTATTTATTTATTTTAAGAGAGAGTGCACACCAGCAGGGACAGAGAGAGAGAGAGAGAGAGAGAGAGAAAGAGAGAGAATCTGAAACAGGCTCCACACCCAGTGCTGATCTCACAAACTGTGAGATCATGACCGGAGTGGAAATCAATAATCAGCTCTTAAATGACTCAGTCACCCGAGTATTACCACTGCTTTCAAAGAGGAGTAGAATTTTGGAGGTATTTGCAGTGCCATTCTAGAAGTGCTTCCCAGTAACTAACTTTTGTTTGTTTGTTTGTGTTTGTTTATTTAAACTAAAATCTTAAATTCATTTATTCATTTTAAAAAATTTAATGTTTATTCATTTTTGAGAGAGAGAAACACATGGTATGAATGGGGGAAGGACAGAGAGAGAAAGAGACACAGAATCTGAAGCAGGCTCCAGGCTCTGAGCTGTCAGCACAGAGCCTGACGTGGGGCTCGAACCCACAAGCTCATGAGATCATGACCTGAGGGGGAAGTTGGATGCTAAACCAACTAAGCCACCCAGGCAATCCCTCTCCAGTGGCTAACTTTTAAAATATTCAGATAAAAATTTTAAGACCATGAGGGTGTCTTTTCTTTAAAAATATTATGTTACTAGTGACTGCTATATATATAGACACTCAATAAATATTTGTGGAATGAATCAATATATTATTTTTTGTTGATACATTGAAAGTCAATATATTTTAATCTCAAGAAAAAAGAAGATTGAGTGTACATACAAATTGAAAAGAATATCACCAACCTTTTTAGGCTGTGACTCTGTGCCAAGAATATACTTATTGCTTGTTCCACACTACTTCATTTAATCTTCCCAACAACCATTTGTAGTTTCACTGAAGTTAGAGATAGCAAGTAACCTTCTCAAGGCAGTACAACTAGTAAGTGGTTGAATGGAGATTGCAACCAGGAAACTGAATCTGGAACCAAATTCTTAAATATAATATTGTCTCTTCCCCAGGATTTAAGAACTTTAATTTAAAATGTCACAGAAAATATCAGTTAACTGATAATTTATAAAAAAATATAGATATAGATACAGATACTGGTCAACAAACTCACAAGTGCAGGTAATGTGCTACAAGAGGGACAAGACTTTTGCTAACATCACAAGGGTGCCAGCTGGCCCAATGAGTAGTTTAATAGTAATTCTTGCTACATGTATTAAAGTATTTATACAGACAAATTCAAGAGGCATTTGTTTTCCTTTTCTTCCCCTGTCCTAAATCCTGTCTAAACAAAATAACAGCACAAACAATTAAAATGGTTTGAGAAGAAAAGCTTAGGTATAACTATAACATGGCTGTTTCAAGAGTAGAATATTTAGAAACAATTACGTAACATGGTTATAAACTTCCTGATTATAAAATATTGATTATCCTTAGAACCTGAAGGAATTTAGTGTACTTCAAACAATACAATTACAGATTATTTTATAATCTTCCAGTTTCCGAACATAAATGGAAGTGATAAATTAGAGCATAATCTTTTATTTTTTAAGTGGGTCCCCCTAGTTAGTTTCATGTAGGAAGATACACATTAATATATCTATGACAAATATTTCAAACTTAGTATATATGATATTGGACTCTGAAATATAAGTTTTACATGAAATACATGTGTGCTTCCACAAGATGCCAAACCTAATACATCTTCTCTCAATGGTACAATAGAAATAATAAAATTTTCAAAAAGTAAATTAGAAAAATATAAGACATGGTAATTTTGTTTTGTGTAAAACCCCACCTTACTTACATTGAGGATTCTCTATCATAACTTAGAGACATAAAAAAATTAAAAAGAACTTAAAATATAATAAATATAATTATAATGGCTCATTTTTAAACTGATTTCTATTTGAAGATAATCTAATATTGATATTTATGTGACAGAACATAAATAATTATATAAGTAACTTTTTCTTTTCCTACAAACTTGTTCAGAATGGGTAGTTAAGTATTAACTTAGGTATGGGAATATACATAGGCATTAATGTCATTGCTGTCCTATTATCCGTAAAAAGAACGGTCACTAAGAGGTTAAGCAAAGTATTGAGAGTTCAAAAATGGACTTGATTATTAGCTAGAAAACGAGAATAAAGTTGTCTCTAGAAAGGGGGTGTTTTAAAGCTATGCTATTTATAAAGATATGCAACTGGCCTACTATAATATAATATGTAAACAGATTAATGATACCTTAACATTAAGCTATGTTTCAATTCAAGGAGATGGGACAACTCTGTGTACTCTCTACAATTTTAAAAATATTTCCTGGGGCGCCTGGGTGGCTTAGTCGATTGGGTGTCCGACTTTCGCTTGGGTCATGATCTCGCGGTTCGTGGGTTTGAGCCCCGCGTTGGGCTCTGTGCTGACTGACAGCTAGGAGCCTGGAGCCTGTTTCAGTCTGTGACACCCTCTCTCTCTGGCCCTCCACTGCTCACGCTGTCTCTCTCTCTCTCTCCTAGAAATAAATAAAACATTAAAAAAAAAATTTCCTGAAGGACACTCTAAGCCCCTCTAACAATGTTCATTTTGTACCACTGAGGGAGACATAATATTGGGTTAAATAGGTAATAATATTTATTCCACTGTCTCACCATTAAGTTCTTAGGGTTTACTCTAAACTAACTTGAAGTCAAAAGCATCTCTGAGTAGTACTGATGATATTATAATGAATGTAAGAGTTAAAGAAGTTAACAAAGAACTTCATAAATCTTAGGACCAGTTTATACAAATTAGGGGAATAGAGCATTTCACAATAGATCTTTGGGTTATAACTATATAGGCAACATGAAAGTACAAATTGAACAATTTATCGTAAGATGAGGGAGTCTTAGAGATTTAATTAGTCAAATAAGACATTCAGAAGTTCAACATACATCTTTTAAATAAATACCATCTGACTCCCAAATTGTTTGCATAATTCCATTTTCTTCTATGTTGACATACCTGTTAAAATGTGTATCTTAAAATGAGGATAACAAAAACAATGAAGTGGGAGGTTTGACTTCAAAAATAGAATTGGAACACATTTGTGTGAAATTTGGTGTCCCAAAATATGCACTATATGGAAGAAATGTAAATTCAGGGAGAACCAAAAAAACACTTTTTGACTGCTAATCATGTAAAAGCATCTGGAAGGAGAGAAGGTGACCTATTAAATCATTAACACTGAAAAACTTCTACTAAACATCTGGTTTATGCAGAGAGCAGAATGAGGACATTATAGATAGGGGAAAATCTCTCACGGAAACAAGTAATTGATTTCCATTTACTATTTAATCTTGTTTTTGTACACTGGGCAAAACAATCTTTGGTGATTTGATTGTATTTGATGTTGTGGCGGCATTTTGGAGAAGAGGGTAATTAATATAATGTATCTTGTGCATATTTTACTAGATTCACTTTTATAGTTTCTTGTAGAGTTGCATGCTACAAAATTATTAGCGTAAAAATTAAGATTTGAAAGTAGCTCATTTGACTTGGATGGAGAAATATTCATAGCAATCTGTCATAAATATTTCCTCCCATTCCTCACTTATCAGAACCATTATTTCTCATAATTGTCCCAAGTGTACTTGAAGACAGGATACAGGATAAGTCTGTAAGAAATAGGTGTTGCCATTTAAGACATTCAATAACCTCAGTCAGTCATAAGGGTTAGCCAAGTAAAGTAAGAAAAAGAAACAAAACAAAATTTAGATTAGCAGAAGGGAATTTAAAAAAAATCAATAGTTAATTCAAATACTTTTTAAATGTGTCAATATTTACTATTCCTGCCTCCCTGTCTTCTTCCCTCCCTATCTTCCTTTCCTAGTGCAGTTTTTTAATTGTAACCATTTGTCTGTAACTATTCCTTTAGAATATATGTCCCTAATTGAATGTAAAAGAAACCTTAATATTTTCAGTTCTTCTCTGACTTAGGAAATGTGTTCAGAACACTTTATCTTGCAATAGAAAAGAGCCAAACTGATAAATATATCACCAGTGCCTCTTGAGTGTTTAAGGAAAAAATCCATTTTTGGCAAATCTATATTTTTCATAATTTTCATTATAATATTACATGCTACCTTCTATGCACAGACAAATAAAGCAATGTAATAGACAATTTCTTTTTTTTTTTCAAGTTTTTTTAATGTTTTATTTATTTCTAGGAGAGAGAGCGAGACAGCGTGAGCAGGGGAGGGCCAGAGAGAGAGGGAGTCACAGACTGAAACAGGCTCCAGGCTCTGAGCTGGCAGTCAGCACAGGGCCCGACGCGGGGCTCGAACCCACGAACCGCGAGATCATGACCTAAGCGAAAGTCGGACGCCCAGGCGCCCCTGTAATAGACAATTTCTAATACTGCTTTTTGGTTAGTTTCACTCCTCTCACTGATCATTGAGAATCATTTCCTTCTTTTTTCCTCAATAAAAGTAAATGAAGAAGAGAAATGGCTTCAGAATAATTTTAAACTTGCACATATTTGATCCTAGTATACAATTATTTTTTGGAGCCCCTTTGGGCATACCTTGTCACTTAACACTGCATATTTGATCAAACTCCTTCCCTCAGTTCAGATTCTCACCTCTATTATGACCATGTAAATTTTCTTCCCCATCCTCTAAAGACCTTTCTTTGTTTTCAGGCTAAAGTTTAACAATCCTTAGCATTCACTACAAGATACTTTATCATCAAGCTTCTGTTGACCTCTACACACACACATACACTCTCAATTCCTCAGTGTAATCTTCACCTCATAATAGCCTTCTAAATCTATACTAAGTTACCACTCTGCTAATTTTCCTTCATGTTATGACATTTGCTACAGTTGGTTAATACTAAACTATAAAATCTATGGAAGCTAGGGTCATATTTGTTTTGCTCACCAATATATCTCTAGTCCTCTGTAAAATATAGCAAGTTCCAAAAAAAGTATTTTTAAATTGACAACTGGTTTGGTATATATTTCAATTTTTCTATCAAAATTAGGTCATTTCTGGGGCATCTAGGCGGCTCAGTTCTATAAGTGCCAATTCTTGACTCTTGATTTCAGCTCAGGTCATGATCTTGCCGTCTGTGGGATTGAGTGCTGCGTCAGTCTCTGTGCTGACAGCACAGGGCCTGCTTGGGATTCTTTCTCCTGCTCTCTCTGCCCCTCCCTGGCTCTCACATGTGGCGGCATGCACCCTCTCTCTCTCTCAAAATAAATAAATAAACATTAAAAAGTGAAATGAGGTCATTTCTTTCATATTTTTAAACTTCTGACATTCCCAGTATGGATTGTATCTTCATACTCAGATATGAACCATTATGTGAATAAAATTAAATTATTAAATTTAGTCCAGGCACTGTCAACTGACCCTTTCATTCAAAATTCTACACCGTCTTTTTTTTTTTTTTCTACTAGGCTCTTCCAATTAAATCTAATAATTGTGCCTATCTACTTTCACTTGGGATTATCATTGGCTATTATCCTCAGATTGGTTTGGGGCTGAGATTGTCATAATTTGGCCTTTCTTGACTCCTACTGATCATGCTGCTTTCTTAGCCTCCAATGACTTTGCTCACCTGCTTTAGCTGCCTGAGCTCTGAAATTTCATTTATGTGCAACAAATCAGTTTTATGACTGTATCCTTCGGAATCTGTGGGTCATTTGGCGATTTACTTCCTGCTCAGATATTTGATCTCATTTGCTTAACCTATAATATAGATCCTGTTTGACTTCAGTTCTAATATTAATTTAATATTAATTGCAGTGTTGACTTTGCCCCATCTAATTTTGCCTAAATCTCTGGTATTTTGTGTTTCTCTAAATTATATTATATATCTGGTTCCTAGTAATATACTTTAGGTTTTCTGGAAAAAAGGGACCTCCTATTAAATAGGTTGCTTTTAATATATGACACCTCAATTCATTTACGGATGACAATATATAAATAATAAACAAAAAATAATGAAATATAATTCTTGACCATTAGTGATGCATTGACTATGTACTCAAGTATAGCTCATGGCTGTGTAACCTGAATATAGCAAATAGAAATATGGTACACCCAGTTACCACACCCCAAGTAATATGTTTGTATTTACTTATACTAAAACATTATTCATTGTTTGTCTAAAATTCACATTTAACTGAAAACCCTGTATTTTATATGTGAACTCTTCCAGTATATATTGTCTAATGTTAAAAAACAATACTTTTTATAGTAATTAAAACAGAATTGTCAGAATCAAAAGCTTTAGATATGGTTCCTAGAAGACATCTGTATTACTATTAAATGTTATTCCTAGTGGAGTATGCATTATACATACCTATTTTATTATTTATTTTTTTGATGTTTTTCTTTATTTTTGAGACAGAATGAAAGCATGAGCTGGGGAGAGGCAGAGTGAGAGAGGGACATAGGAACCGAAGCAGGCTCCACATTGACAGCAGAGTCTGATACAGGGCTCGAACTCACAAGCCGTAAGATCATGACCTGAACCAAAGTCAGAAACCAGACACTTAGCTGACTGAGCCACCAACATACTCTTACAAGTTTATTCTAAAAATTATAGTTCCTCTGGGGGCTATTTGCCTTTAATTTACCTAAACCTGTTGTCTCTAAATCACCTCTGGAAGCAATTACATATTTTCTTTCCTTCACTGATTTTTACTATCATAACTTTTTTTTTGCCTGTTTTGTTATTACCTCTGCCATTTTAACCACTTTTAACACCTTGTTATAAGTGTTTTCTATTTCTGAGTCGGTTTTATTTTAATGCAACTTTCTTAGCTCATTTTGAATTTTCAATTGCTTACTCCTTATATATTCTTCCTGAAGAGACTCCATAAATCACTATACATACGAGTTAGATTAATGTTTTCCTGTTTGATGACTATAAGGAATATTTTAATGATATCTCTATAATGTATAAACTTGAATGCCAAACTGAATAGGACAAGTAAAAATTTCAATGTAAAAATCCTGTGGCAGATACTTTAGAGATATTTCATTTCTTAGATCAAATTAATATGTATAAATGACAAAACTTTAGTTGTTTGTTTTCAAAGAAGAGGGAATAACTTTAAAAATACCTTTATATCCAGGAAATCATGTAGGAAAATATGTATTATTTGGATAGATATCCCCTCAAAAACTGAAATACAATAACAATCTATTGCTGCAAAATATTTGAAGAACCTTAGGGGTATTTGTTTATTTGAACAAAATCAAGTTTTCAAGAATTTAAACATTTAAGGCAAACTTGGATAAAATTCCAGCAGTAAGTCACTGATGTGTCAAAGCCAGTGTAATTATAACGATGAAATCATTACTTTGATTATTTTGTGAGCAGTTACTCTGAACCATAAATTGCACCTAGCATTTTACCTCTGATTTCATGTCTTATTTTTACTATAATCTAATCCTTATATCTCATAAGATAAGCAATAGTCCACCTGCTTTTCAGAAGAATAAATATTTATTTTTGTTTTTTTTTAATTTAGGGAAACGGCTAAAATGTATTTTAAACAAAACTATATTTAAATGCATTTTTGGATAGCAGTCAATGTTCTGGATAACAATTTTTTACCACTATCACTCCTTATCTTTTCCTGGGATGCTTAGTATCATTATTCCTTTGAGGGGAAATAGAATACTGCATTGAAGTGACCTGCCTACTCACACAGCAGAATCTAGATTTCAACCCTAACCCTACTAAATGCTAACAGTGATCCTGGACAAATTACCTACATGCTTCATTTCCTCACATAAATTTGGATTAGCAGTGCCTATAGCATAGAGTTGTTATAGAGACTAAATTAGATAATATGAGATGTGCTCAGTTAACTAGTGGTAATTATAACTATTTACTTAATCTGTTGTCGGTCAAATTTTGGAGGTCATGTTTTGTCTGCCTTGCCACAATTTTTTTTCTTGAGTTCATACTGAGTTGAAATTCTCTTGGTAGCTTTCCTCAGTGTTTATATACACCTCAGATATGAAATCCTTTTCGCCTTTCTACGTTCTTAGTTTGTCTATTTTTCATGCTTCTAATCAGCTAAATACATAGACCATTCTATTACCAAGGGATTTCTTTAATCCGACACTCATTTTTCTTTGTCACATTGCAAAGGCAGGAAAACAAAATGATCAGCTATGAAGCATGTGTTTGACAAGTACAAAAAACCCAGGGTGATTATATTTTCCTAATCTGAGAAAGAGAATTCTCCGTGCTCCTCCCTTTAGAGAATGGTGGGTTGGGGATGGCGGGGGGGAGCGGGGGGAGGCAGAAGGAGGGCGGTGTAGTACAGAAAGCTTACTAAATTTCTCTTCCACATAAGAAACTGCCCGGACTAATTAACACAAGATGTATCACTGTCTAGAAACCTTAAACAATAATTTGGTTTTTAAATTAGAGTTAAGAAAATGTTAAATAAGGAAATGTTCCTTATACTAAGTCAAGAAAATCAGTGTTCTGCCAAGACATGTTACAAAAGCAACTTTGTCCCCTTTGACTTCCCTACTTTGAGATGGAACAGTCTCTATATCGGATTCCTAATTAAGGGGAGTGTGGCACTGTTTTGCCCTCATCCTAGCTATCTCCATCTCAATCTGAAACTCAAAGAAGACAAATGAGAACACATCTAAACATCTGATTCATCCACATCTCTCTCCTTTCTACTATAAATTTCCTCAGGAAGGGGAAATTTCCTCTTCTTCCAATCTGAACATTTTTATGAAATATAATTCCATAGCCCAATTTGCTAAGCTCAAATAGGAAGACAGTATTGTTTAAACACTGTTTCTCAAGGAAATAGTAGTTTCTCATAAGGATAAATTGGTTGAATGAGGGTAAAATTCATGTATTCAAAAAAAGGCAGTAGAAAAGTGCGCATTAGTTTTTGAATTATTATGCATTACATATGTTATTATAGGAGTGCTGAAAGAATACATTTGGTGGCCATATGTTATCCCACAGGGGTTTTATTATAAGTTATTTAAAAGTTGCCATGAATTTCCAAATTTAACTTATTTTCAGATTTTTCTATATCATAGATTAAAAAAAAACAATTTTGGGGGGGTGCCTGGGTGGCTCAGTGGGTTGAGCCTCTGGCTTTGGGTAGGTCATGATTTCACAGCTCGTGGGCCTTAGTCCTTCATGGGGTTCTGTGCTGACAGTCAGAGCCTGGAGACTGTTTCAGATTCTGCGTCTCCCTCTGTCTCTGTCCCTCCCCTGTCAGAGGCTGTCTCTGGCCGATCCAGGGGTCCCTGAAGGATGGACGGTGTCAGAGAGAGAGAGAGAGAGAGTGAGAGAGCCCCGAGATTCTTTCTGATCACCAGGCAGGCATCTCTGTCCTGTCGGTTTTGGTGTCTTTATTTATAGGTTCAGAAACAACATGAAGTCAGAGAAAGGAATTTCTACAATGGGAGGACTTATATGATAACAATTGCAGAATTATCCCGACCAAGGAAATAACAAGATGCTCTTAGTGAAAAACAGGATAACATACAGGTTAAATTGTATATAGATAAGCTAGGAGTCATTCTGTCTGGCTCTCAAGAGGATGAATGTTTCTGAATTGGTTTGTTTGTGGAAACTACGATGGGGGCCCTAAATGTGTCAGTCTTTGCACCTGCGTTTATGTTTTAGCTACTCTTATCTATCCTCTTCCCAGCTGCCAGTGTAAGGGAGGGTATTTGTGGAATGTAGACCTTGAGGAAGGGACTGCTATGCTTCACCAATTAGCAAAGATATATGTAGTAACTATGTTCTGCCCTTAACCCCAAAATAGGCTCTTTGTCTCGGGGCCAGGCTCAATTGTAACTCTTGTTTTCTTTTTTTTTTTTTTTTTTTTTATTTCTAGGAGAGAGAGAGAGACAGCATGAGCAAGAGAGGGTCAGAGAGAGAGGGAGTCACAGACTGAAATAGGCTCCAGGCTCTGAGCTGGCAGTCAGCACAGAGCCAGATGCGGGGCTCGAACTCACGAACCGCGAGATCATGACCTAACCGAAAGTCAGACGCTTAACCGACTAAGCCACCCAGGCGCCCCATAAGTCTTGTGTTCTTAACCCCCTTTATTATCTAAGTCTTGGGTCTGCAAGACCCATAGGAAGAGCCTTTTGACAATCACCCACAGAGCTTTCATCTAAAATCTCTTTTGTAAAGGCAGGAATATGCTTTTCCTTATGGGGTATCTGTGTTCAGAATATAGGTCTGATATGGAATATTGTGAGGCCTGGTCAATACCAGCGGGCTCATTTCCAACATGAGCCAGTAGTAGCAGAAGGAGATACCAGTTTTCATTTCTCATGGCGGGAGCTGTGCAAACACTGCCATTTCCTTGCTGTGATTGTCATCCAGAGAGGCTGGTGTGGCTCCTGGCACTCCCCTGTTCACACTCTGTGTCTGTCTCTCAAAAAATAAATAAATGCTAAAAAAAAATTTAAAAAATAATTTTTACTAAATTAAGTGCTTTTTCCAGAAGTTACTGCATTAATACCATTGTTAGAGAAGCATGTATTTTGAAGTTGATATCATTAATGGCTTTACTTTATAGAATCAGTGCTTCCATATTTAAAGAAATGTGAATATTCAGGTCAGTGAAATTACTTATGAGAAGAGTGATAGAAGATATATCAGTATCATTGTGCCTTTTAACTTACAGATTTTTTCTTCAAAATAACATCCTGTTCCTTTGTAATTCTTTCTCTTTCTAGATAAATTATGTTAAGTATCTTTAGTGTCCTATCTTATTTTTACCATATGATTATACTTAATTCATGTGACAATTAAGCATAATCTCTTATTTTTAGAAAAATAATGTGTCATTTTCTATGTAGGATCAAATAATATTTCATTCAACGTGAATAAACATGCCAGTACTTTATGTTCTTTTTATATGAATTCACTCTGAAAATGCAATATTTTCTGGGATTTGTCATAACTGCTAAATATTTTAAGGTTTTTAGTTTCCAGTGTAAAAATCTTAATTAGTACCATCATTTTCCCTTAAGTATAATCTCAATTAAAAAAAAGTGTTTTGGGAATCAGTTGTTTCTATGGTAACTAGAAATTCAAATGGAATTATAACCTGCTGAAGCAAGATGCACTGGATCAATCCCATGAAAGAGATTAAGGAAAATACAACCTGAAAAGCAGTAAAAGCATCAGTATTCTTCAAGTAAATTCTTCAGATAAGAAATATGTATCACTTTTTGTGCTTCCTGTGTTGTTTTCACTGTTACAATGAAATTCTAATATAATATATGGTTTAATTACAGGAATAGAATTTAGGAGTTCTTTAATGATAAAGAAAAGCACTTAAAACAATATATTTAAGGTACAGAGTGGAGGTTTGGAGCCAATATTTTATCATTATCCCAACTTCCCTTGGGTTTCCAAACTCTTGCCACTGTATACAAAAAGACTGTTTACATAATCAGGAACTTAGTATATATAACTTTAACAGCTTAAACAGGTGTATAGTTTACTCAAATGCATAGCATTTATTTAGAGAGTAAAACTTTAATAAATTTAAGTGAGGCTTTCTCTTCCTTCTTGACTATAGATGGCTGATCTCCAGAAATAATCGTACATTGCTTTACCTCGAGATTTAGGTTTGATGATAATAGGCCTATAAGAAGTGGAGAAAGCCTTACTAGATGCTGACCCAGGCTTAAAAGGAGCACAGGGAAGGACTATCATGTGTCTCGGGTCTTGGGTGTCCTATATGCTGAACAACTGGAAGAGCTTTTAGTTTTGTTTTGTTGTTTACATAAAGATGAATGTAGAGTAAGCAGAGAGAAAGAAGTGTGGGAAGAACAGTGAAATTTCTCTCTCCACTGTGGCTTTTTCAAATTATTTAAATATCTATTCATATGCTTTCACATATAAATTAAAAAATACCTTCAATTCAGAAAAGTTTTATGGAAGCTAAATTGATTCCTAACATCTTATTGATAATATTAGTTATCACTGATAGTATTAGTTCTTATTGATAATATTACTTATAATATTATTGATATTGATATTGATTCTTATTGATATTATTAATAATATTAGTTTTCTACTATGAAACTGTATCTTCACACAGTATATTTTCTATTGTATTGTAATGCTGGGTAAAACCAAGATTTTTTAAAATTCTCAATGTTTATTTATTTTTGGGACAGAGAGAGAGACAGAGAGTGAGTGGGGGAGGGGCAGAGAGGGAGAGACACAGAATCAGAAGGTAAATCCAAGATTTGAGAAAATTTCTGTTCACTACTTGATATCCTTCTTCCAAGTGAAAAATGATTTACATCTAGTTTATTCATTAATAAGTTAAACACAGCAATGATACTAGTCTTAGAAAGATATTGTGAAAATTAGATAATGTTTACAGGAGGGTGTTATAAACTCTAAAGGGCATAGAAATCTTAACTGACATTATTATCCTTGATAGTGTGATAAAATTTTACTGTTTGTTTTGGACAAATACAAATAGAAATCAAATGTATTATATATTTTATAGAAAAATATATCATTAATAAAAGTCGCAATACTCAGAGTCAGGTATTCAAGAATGAAAACCTTATAGCTCATATTCTAATGCTCTCTTCCACTGAATTCACAGATAAACTTGGCCCACATGTACGACCCCACCTGTAAAAGGAGTTTGCACCAGTTACAGAGGCCACAGGATTGAAGGAGTAGGGCTGACATTCAGGCACCGTATGTTTCTGTAAATCCATCTCTGATCACTTCTTGAAGGCAACCATGAGTACAGCCTATTTGCATAACTTCCTAGGATACAATTTTTAAAACTATTCAACCATCTTATTTACCTAAAGCTACTGTATCACCAGCCTCCCGCATCTTGCTGACTCCCTCTTACACTATCAATGTAGTAGACACTTCGTTCCAGTCACCACAGTTTTTTCTTTTGTCTTGGAGGAAAAGCTACATTCATGTAAATGCTTCTCCGAGGTAATATTTTTAAGTCTCCAATTTTCCTCCTCCACTTTTTACTGTTTCACTAATTCAACTCTTTCCAAAGAGAGGAGGCATTTTGGAATACAAAAAACATAATGGCTTGACCCTACTTCTCATTTCTTCCCTATCACATACTTTTCAAACAGCAATAAAGAATATAACTTTCTAACCACATTTAATGAAAGCAATAAGGAAGAAACATATACTGGGAGAAAGAGTATACACTATTAATTCAAATTATCTTCTAGGCAAAGTAGTTTAAATATGTAAGCACTGTGAGCAAATTTCCTTTGTGTTTGTATCAGTCAGAATAGGTCACATTGTACCGAGGTAGCACATATTTCCCAAACGTTGTGGCTTCAAACAATAAACATTTTTGTATTGTTTTGTTGTTATTATTTATTTTATTTGAAGTCATCCAGAGAGTCTCTTCTGTATCTCCTTTCCTCACTCTGAGACTTACGCTGCTGGGGCAGCTGCTATCTGGAAAGTTTTGGTGATTATAATAGAGGGTAAAGAAAATGTTTTGAATTGTTAATTATATATATTGCCTTAGAAACAAAACATCACTCGGTATTCTTTGGTCAGTACACGTCAAATAAATGGTTTCATTCAAGGCAAAGAGCTTGCCTAGAAGAAAAATAAATATTTGCAAATAGCTCCAAAAAGATTACCACAATTCTGTTAGTGTTAAATGCATTTTCATGTTTGTCCTTGTTAAAAAGTATAATGATTTAATGAGAGTATTTAAAAATACATCGAGTAACTTAGAACCTTCTAATTCTACAAGACTTTCAGCCACACTTGAAATAGGGAACTTAGTGTATCAAAGCTGGAAATTGAGAGTTGCTCTTCCTTTTTGATAACCCTGAATACATTTTTCCGAAGTATTCATTAAGTGTTTATTTGGAAATCACCATGTAATTTGCCTTAGGTAACATCATGATAAAAAACACTAACCTTGCCACCAAGAAACTTAAATTTTAATGAGGTAGAAAATGTATATAATAACTTTTACTGTATAATTCCAATTAAACAACCCTTATGAAAGTCACAAGACCACTTTATGCCACATACAATGGTCAGCTCCTAGTTCTCTTTGTAATAGACCTTTCTGGATCTTGTAACATAGTGTTGTGATTCCTTTCCTCTGTAAGAACACACTCATTCACCTATCACTTCTTTTCTGCTACATTTTTATGTTGTTGAGAATGCATAAGTTATTTATTTTTACCTGCACACTTTCTCCTGACCTCTAGACTTATATATGCAACTATCTCAGTTACATCAACATTTTTAAAAGAAAACCAAAAGTACACACCCAAAATTTTACTCTAGGTTTTTCCTCCCCAAGTACATCTTTCTCTTGCTTTGCCCTTTTAATTAACAAATACTACCATTTAGTTATTAAGATCAACTTTTTAAAAGTTATCTTTGACTGCTCTGTGGTGGTCACACACTCCAAATGCCTCATCCAAAATTCAGAAAATTTTACCAGCCATATATTCAACTAAACTTCGACTACTTCCAATTATTTTCATCATTAAAAACAGACAATAGTGCAGCATACTATTATTTCTTATTTCAATTTGTACAATCACTGTCTGCCTACTATTGTGCATTTTGTACCAACTTCACAATGAATGTCTTTATGTAGGAAAAAAGAATATTGAAAGGTGACTGTACACACAAAGCTTAGTGTTACTCACTTAGCTTTTTATTAGCTCTTTATTCTATGCCTGCTGTATGAAAGAAAGAGGGCTAGAAATGAAGGTGAGGTATCTATGCCCTTAAAGACTGAAGAAAGGCTCAATTATTTTTCATGTAAGAATGCTATCACCATGTCCTGTTTTTAAAAATCATTTCTATTCCATTTGAGAGATTCTCACAGTTACTTTGTTTTGTTTCATTTATTTTATTTTATTTTGTTTTGTTTTAAATATTTATTTATTTATTTTGAGAGAGAGAAAGAGCATGAGAATGAGCGAGGAAAAGAGAGAATTTCAAGCAGGTTCCATGTTGTCAGTACAGAGACCAATGTGGGGCTCAGTCCCACAAACCATGAGATCAGGACCTGAGCTGAAGTCAGACACTTAACCGACTGAGTATCCCAGGCACCCCTGTCATAGTTCTTTCAATTGTTATATAACACCTCCAATGAAAATTTGCCAAAAATCTTTCAAAAAGTCTGGTTTCAAGATTATTTCCTTGAAATTTCATAATTTTATAAAAGAAAAGCTAGTAGTACACTGAATAAAATAAAGCTCCCATCAGTAAATCTTTCCAAATGCAGGTTCAAACATTTCTTTCAATTCAGTCAATGTATGATTTCTAAAATTTTGATAGAATTAATTTCATCAGATAATTGGTAATGTTTTTTAAATTTATTTTATTTTTTATTATAATTTATTGACAAGTTGGTTTCCCTATAACACCCAGTGCTCATCCTAAACACTGCCTTCCTGCATGTCCATGGTAATGTTTTTAAATAGAGAACAATAATTTCACTTTTGTATGTGGTTTCTCTAGATGTGCACTGATATCTGTTTGTTTTTATTTGTAATGTATTATGTTAAGGGGGATAACATCATACGTTTGAAATAAACTAAAGCGGGGTGCCTGGGTGACTCATTCAGTTAAGTGTCCGACTTCAGCTTAGGTCATAATCTCACCATTCCTGGGTTTGAGCCCCACATTAAACTCTGTGCTGACAGCTCAGAGCCTGGAGCCTGCTTCAGATTCTGTGTGTGTGTCTCTCTTTCTACCCTTCTCCCACTCGATCTCTATCTCTGTCTCTCAAAATAAAGACCAAAAAAATGAAATGAAACTAAAGAAAAATGATACTTCAATATCATTTAAATGAATAATTTTCCTACATATTGGTAAACTTAAGCCAGATAGATATCCCTATGCTTTTCTGAAATAAGATTTAAAGAAACAATTTAAAATTCCATCATTTGAGAATCATTTTTCTTTATATTTGTGTATTTTTTGTTGTCTGGGTAGTATTTTGAGGATGAGTCACCTCGAGAAAATCATGTCAACACTAAATTGTTTAAACTTTTAAAAGTTTTATCTATGTTTCACTCCCAGTGATCAGTCCCACTATTGATGCTTTGTTGAATTACTTCATTTAAATTACTTGTGCACTTTCCAGTTGATTTATTTGGAGGTAAATGTGCACTCCAGGTATGGACTTTATGATGACTTCCATAAGGTTTAGTGGCTGACAGTTTTCCCTTGATATATAGCTTGTCTGTTCTTGAGCTCAGGAGACCTATATTGTCATGGCACCTCTATAAATTTACATTTCTTTATAATATTAAAGAAAAGCCCAGGACTCATTTCCGGTATTGATGACTCAAGCATGCCTTTCCTTTCCTATTTTTGACTACATGAGTTGTAACATGTAACATACATGTAACATGTACCTCAAAATTAGAGCCCATGCAGAGATACTTAACTTTCTCATAACTTGTAGCACTTTAATGAAGTTGCAATATCTGAACAATAGGAGAATAGAGGGAGATAGCAAAATAAGCATATTTATTATATAATTAAATTAATGGCAGATAATTATACATATATGTATTTTTTTTACTTGCTAGGTGACTGAAATGAAACAAAAATTAGTAAAACATTTTTGTGTCCAAAGTCTAATAATTATTCACCAAGTAGATTTTTTTCTGATATTTCTCAAAATATGTCGTCTTATTTGATTAAAGAAAAGGGTGTCTTTGTTAAATGAAGAATCACTGTTTATTTCAAAAATGAAGGTAATTATTAACATTTCAATAGTATAGCTCAATATGGAAGAATTTTACATTAACTTTTAACAAAACCTTAACCATGGACCTGAGATAAGTTTCACATTTGGTATTCCAATTTCAGATTTTTTGGATAAATTCAGTAATACTTTTAGTTTATTTTTAAACTTTAATGAAACATGCTAGCAAATATGGAGAAATATGTCTTCTCTTGACCAAATAAAACTATTCCAAAGAGTAAATTATTATTATTCTTACAATGTGATTTAAAATTTTGTGTGCCAGTTTCTACTAGTAACAAAGAATAATACTAGGTATATTAAACTCACAAGCTTTCCAGTAGCAAAAAAAAAAAAAGAAAAAGAAAAAGAAAAAGAAAAAGAAAAAAAAAGAAGAAAAAAGAAAGAAAAAGAAAAGAGAAAGAAAAGTAAAGAAAAAAACACAAGTCTCTGCCAAGAAGAAAATTCTATTCATGGCTGAAAATGTGTCTTTTGGGAGAAAAGTACAATGTAGTTTGCTTCCATTTCTAAAACATACATTCTAATATGCTCCCAAAGGGTAAAATATATCTCCCAGTGGAACACGACAGGATTCTCCTCAGTCTATTTCATGCTTCCAATCTATCATTCCATAGATTTTTCAGAATGGAGCCACCTTTACATTTATTATTTCAGTCTCCTATAATTTGAATAAGCTAGAAATGTGCTAAGACACACCAGAAGATGAATACATAAAATATAGCAGGACTGCTACATGCAAGTTGGAAATAAACATAAAGTGATAACTTAGTAATATTAAGGAAGCAATCAACAATTAAGATTTTCATTTTCCAATAACTGAAAATTAACGTCATAATATTGTTATTTGTACAGTATAGTTGATTTTCTTTAAATGAAAGACACACCCTCTAATAGACACAGTCCAGTAATGAGCATGTGTGTGTGTGTGTGTGTGTGTGTGCGCGCACGCGCATGTGCGAGTGTGTGTAGGCGAGGGAGTTTATAGAAAGAAGGTATTAAAAAGCACTCTGGTGGGGCGCCTGGGTGGCTTAGTCGGTTAAGCGTCCGACTTTCGCTTAGGTCATGATCTCGCGGTTCGTGGGTTCGAGCCCCGCGTCGGGCTTTGGGCTGACTGCCAGCTCAGAGCCTGGAGCCTGTTTCAGTCTGTGACTCCCTCTCTCTCTGACCCTCCCCTGCTCAAGCTGTCTCTCTCTCTCTCTCCAAGAAATAAATAAAACATTAAAAAAAAAATAAAAATAAAAAATAAAAAGCACTCTGGTGACTTTCAGGTCAACATAAAAAGTTATTTTAATGTCACTTCTATCATTATGATAATAAAAACCTAAATGAACTAAACATCCATAACTTTTCATGGACTCTAGCAAACTGAGATCAAAAGGCAAAATGCTCTAAAATGTGAAAGGACAGATGAATCCAAAATCAAAGACAGGATCTGACCACCTGGAGTCGAAGGTGCTGGAACCATAAAATGAGAAATTCAACTTCAATAGTAAAGGAAAAATAAAGACTTTCATGTCCTAAAAGGAGTAAAACAAGTTTGATAGGGGAAAAATAACATAGGTAAGAAATTAAACATATATTAAGGGAGAAAAAAGGAAAGAAAGAAAAAAAAGAAAGGAAGAAAGAAAGAAAGAAAGAAAGAAAGAACATTGAGGAAAGAATAAATGAAGGTAATATAATTTATTTTTCTTTTCTTAACATAAAAGATAACTGTTTAATAATAATAACAACTGTATTGGATGATTATAACCCATAACAGTGAAATGAATGACAGCATATCATAAATGACTTGGAAGAATGAATTGGAATACTCTGAGGAAAGTGTACTATATGTGAAGTATCGCAGTGTCATGTGGAGTTGGTATTAAAACAATGATAAGTACATATTGGAAAATGTAAAAATATATAAAAGTATAATTAGTATGCTAGGAGAGGAGATAAGACAATCATAAAATATTCAATTAACAGCAAGGAAGGTAGAAAAGGAGAATGCACAAAGAAAAAAAGAAAATGGCTAAAAATAAGACAGTAATTAATCCAACTGTAACAATATTTTTCTGTGAGTTATCTAAAATTTATAAGTTAAAAGACAGAGATTATAAAAACACATTAAAAGAATAAATACAACTATACGTTGTCCAAAAAAACCAGTCTAAAATATAAAGTGACAGATTAAAAGTAAAATGATGGAGATAGATATACCATGCTAATGGTAATCAAAAGAAAGTTAGACAAGGTATATTAACTTGAAACAAAGCAGACTTTGCAAAAAGGAAATTTATCAAGGATAGGTATAAGCATTATATAATGATAAAGGAGTCAGTTCTCCAAGAAAACATAACAACCCTAAATTTGCATACACCAAAAGAGTTAAAACTGATATAATTAACATTATGGATATATCCACTTCTACATTTGGAGGCTTCAAAACTCCTTTGTCAGTAACTGATAAATTAAGTATATGTAATATTAAGATAGAGATTAGCTAAACTACTAAACTATTAATCAACTTGTTTTAACTTACTTGTAAGGAATACTCCATGCAACAACATGAAAATATATATTTCTTAAGCTCACCTGGAATATTCACCAAGATAGACCATATTTAAGGCCATAAGAATACCTCAAATGATTTTAAAAAAAGAAGTAAAATTTGTTATGAGGTTACATTAGAATTAAACTAAAAATCAATTATGTAAAGATCTGGGAAATTTCCAAATATTTGCAAATTTTAAGATACTTTCCAAAATAATTCATGGATCCAATAAATCTCACGAAAATATATTTTAAGAGATTTTAAACTAAATAAAATTTTAAAATATTCTCAAGAAGCACTGAGGAGATTAGTGAAATTAGCATGAAGAGGAAAATGTATAGCATTAAATACACGTATTAGAAGTCCAAACTCAATAAGGTACAATTCCACCTTATAGTAATTCAAGTATTAATCAAGCAGAAAGAAAGATATAACAAAAAATGGAGCAGAAATACATGAATTGTTTAACAGAAAAACAATGGGGAAAATACACAAATTAATTCTTTAAAAAGTTAAATATAATTGATAACGCTATGACCAGGCTATGAAAAAAAGAATGAAGACACAAATATCAATATCAGATATGAAAAAGGGCATCACTACTGAATACATGGACATTAAAAGAACAACTCTGCCAACAATTTTGATAACTTACATGAAATGGCCCAAATCCTTATAAGAAAAAACTACCCAAACTTGCACAAGGAGAAAGGACATTCTACCAGGCAAATATCAATTAACAGTATTATATCAATAATTTTTTAGGGCTAGATGAGTTCAGTGGTGAATTCTATCAAACATTTAACACAGTAAAAATGTCAATTCTCTAAAATCTTTTCAGAAAATAGAAGCAGAACATTTTATAACTACTTCTTTGAGGTGATCATTACCCTAATACCAAATCCAGATAAAACCATTTCAACAAATGAAAAACTACAGATACGAATATAAATAAAAATCCTCAACAAAATATTCACAAATTCAACCCAACAATGTATAAGAAGAATTATAAACCAAAAAGGATTTATTCCAGATATGCAAGGTTGTCTAATGTTTAAAATGTAATCCTCCACATCAACAAGCTAATGTGTCACAGACTATGAGTCTGGAGTTCTCTCTTGTCCAGCAAGAGAACAGACACAGAATTGAATGCAAGAGAGGCTACTGTCTAGGAACGGACTAGAGCCCCGAGTGAGGGGTTTGTCTCTGTATGTATTGAGCTCTCAAGATCTTATGCACATGGTCAATGTGAAGAAAACAAGATCTTACACATATGGTAAATGTGAAGAAAATAATCATTTGGTAATCATTAACTTGTGTGTGTAAGAGGAAAGGGTCAGGAGGCAAGTGCAGTGTGTTCAAAGCACAATAGTATATTGCACCAGAAGGAAAGTAATTTCCTGAAGTTACTCCTGATCCCCTTATAAGATCTCACTAGCTAATCCTGGGGGCTTTCACCCCATGGTAACGTCAAATTCAGCTCAGGTCATGATATAAGTCATTTTGATAGTATGTACCAGTTGGTGATGTGATGAGAATGGCATTCTACCTCTGAGGGCTTCCTCCTAAGAGCATTACCCTAATTTGGTCATGAGAAAAGCAACAGCCAAACCCCATCAAGAAACATTCTGACAAAGATTTACCAATATTACTCAAAGCTGTAAAGTTCATCAAAAACAAAGTCTGAGAATCTGTCACAATGAAGAGGAGACTACAAGACATAACAATTAAGTGTAATGTATAAACTTAAATGGGGTCCTGAAACATAAAAATGACATGAGGTAAGAACTAAAGAAATATGAATAAACTGTGGACTTTAATTAACAATGATTTACCAATATTAGTTTATTTACCATGACAAATTGTGGGTAAAAGAGACGAATGTTAATAATAGGGGAAACTGGGTTTGAAGTATATAGCAGCTTTGTTTTATCCTCATAATTTTTTTCTAACTCTAAACTGCTCAAAAATCAAAAAGCATATTTAAACAGCAATTTTATTGACCTTCCCCTGAAATTATTTGTTCTAAAATCAAGAATAATGCTAGGAATAACATAAAAGCCTCATCAATTCAACCTAAAGTATGCCTCATTATATTAATGGGTTATTTATAGAATGTCATTAAAACTTATAGAATTTAGGAGTTCATTTACAAAAAAAATTTAGTTTTTATTTATTTTTGAGACAGAGAGAGACAGTGTGAGTGGGGAAGGGGCAGTGGGAAAGGGAGACACAGAATCCAAAGCAGGCTCCAGGCTCTGAGTTGTCAGAACAGACCCCGACCCCAATGCTGGGCTCAAACTCATGAACCATGAAATCATGATCTGAGCCAAAGTCGGATGCTTATCTGACTGAGCCACTTGATGCCCCTAGTAAGTTTATTTTATTTTATTTTATTTTATTTTATTTTATTTTATTTTATTTTATTTTATTTATGTTTTATTTCAAGAAAGCTATTGGGGCGCCTGGGTGGCTCAGTCGTTTAAGTGTTGGACTTCGACTCAGGTCATGATCTCAGGTTTGTGGGTTCCAGCCCCGCATCAGGCTCTGTGTTAACAGCCAGCTCAGAGCTTGGAGACTTTTTCAGATTCTGTGTCTCCTTCTCTCTCTGACCCTCCCCTGCTCATGCTGTCTCTCTCTCTCTCTCAGAAATAAATAAAACATTAATTTTTTTTAATTTAAGAAAAGAAAGCTATAAATACAGAAATAGAGGGAATAGGTTATTTTGTTTGTTCAACACCTTACCATTGTTTTTTTTTTAATGTCAAAACCAAAATGGCATTCCTTAGTTCTGTTAAGTTGATTTGGAACTAATATTTATATTAAATCTTGAGGACTGGAGAAATTTTAAGGCTATCTTCTTTATAATGGGATTTTTGTTATATTTGTGGTTGAGGGTTAAAACTCATCTCATACTAATGGCCTGAAAAAAAAAAAAATGAAGCCCATTGCTTTTAGACAGTTTTGATGGCTTAGAAGCAAGACGGTAATTTAGCCATTACTTACCTCCCCAGGTTTACTGAGATAGTACTATGCATTATAAACAGAAACATCCTCCTTTTGTACTTACATTCAGATGGGCAAGTCATATTGGAGAAATGCTTTCAAATGTAACTTAAAACTAATGGAATGCAATCTAGTTTTCCATTTAGGATCTTACATAAGCCTCTTTATACTGAAGAAAAACTTACCCTCTTTTTATATTTCTTCCTAACAATACACTTTTGTGTGAAATATGAAATTTACCTTCCTCTCAAATTCCTAAGCACTCCCTTAATTTATGACAAGTACTAAGTGTATAAAATTCAGTGGATTCTTTTTTACCAGTCAAATATCTATAATACTGATTTTTAACACTAAATCCATTCTGAAGGTGAACATGTCATGTATTTCTTGATTTTTAAAATAGTGATTAGATTTGGAATACCTGGGTGGCTCAGTTGGTTAAGCATCTGACTCTTAATATTGTCACAAGTCATGATATCACAGTTTGAGAGTTCAAGCTCTGCATAGGGCTTGGAACTGAAAGCATGGGACTTACTTGGGATCCTCTCTCTCCCATTTTCTCTGCTCCTCTCCCACTTGTGCTCTCTCTCTCTGTCTGTCTGTCTCTCAAAATAAATAAACAAACCTTAAAAAACTGATTAGATTGGACAATGTAAATTGAAATAGCAATATCACTAAATAATTATATATAAAGAAATAAGAGAATGCCCACATGTAACAAATGGTCTGGATATTAACATATCAGATGTAAAGTAACAATAACCTTGGGGAAGAAAACACATATACCAAATTTGAGAATCAGATGCTGGAGAGTGATTAGGTATTCTCTGTCCTTCTCCACTCAATGGTTGTGGGTTTTTTTCTAAAATAAAAATATTTCTAAGTTCTTCTTCTATACGTAAAAGGTGATGGCATTTGCCTCTTGAGAACAACATTACCCAACTACTTGAATTGTGATACTTATATAAAAAGAGAAATGAGAAAAATTTGCTCCATACCATTTTGAATAGGAATTCTAATACATTATTTTCTTCCCTACACAGGATCATTTCTTATCTAAGATGTTAATTACACAGTTTGGTATACATATTGTGCACATTAAATTTTGGGGAAATAACCTCCTAGAACTTGGGAAGTTACTAATAGATAAAATCAGATCATATAAACAATATCTGAAGATTCTCCATTTATAAATTACAAATTACTGATTTTATTGGATGTAAGAGCAAAGTAGTATATATGTATCAGAGTATTTCTTCTGGTGTTTTTCAGATATGGGAGGAAACTGCTTCATTTATTGCTGGGGATCAGAAATTGTTTTATACTATAATGCAATAACTGATTCAGGGTTTTGTCATATCTGTTATAAAGCTTGTTAATCAAACTCTGAGTTAGTCACTGTTTGCTCAATGGCTATGTTAGCAATTATGGCATCAGCAATGTTTTACAAAACAAATAATTAATTATTGTTAAGATAACTTGATGAAAAAGATATGTTGATTGATTGATTAAAGAGTAAAGAGTAAAGCAGGAGGGAAATAAGAGAATATGGTGTCCTGGAACCTAAGTGCACAAAAGTGTCTTCAGGTACAAAAAAAAAATGCTTTTTCTGGGTAAAGTTAATCTGTCAGTAAAGATAAAAGTAACATAAACACTTTAGATTTGACCACTAGACTTTGGAGGACATATCTCTGGAACCCTTTACAGAGCTGTTGTGGCAAAAGTCTGCTTGGAATTCACTGCACAGAGAATGACATTGATTAGTAAGAGACAAAAGTATATTCCCCCCAACCAGCTGAAAAGTGTTACTGGAAGCTGAGGAGAAGAGAAATGGACTGGTAGCAAAATGTAGATTAGGATTAATGAATGTAATCAGATGAGAAGAATACAACACTTTTAGATGTTCATAAGAATGATTTTAAAAAGAAGGAACATGTGATAGTGTGGGTAGGAGATGGTAAAATCACTAGAGTGGTAGCTTTGAGAAGATTAACGAGGCTGATTTAGTGCAGCATAGTTAAAGAAACAAATGGAGAGAAGGTAAAACCATGATCAGAGAGGCTGGTGGGTGTTAGATTCGGTGATGGTAATTTGCAGAAGTTCTTGCCTGGTTGTTTCAGTCCCTCATTGAGTGGCACTGGGAAGGAATATTGGAGCAGAAATACCAGAAATTTGAGGAGAAAGAGAAGGCACTTAAAGTCATGCTTTAGAAGAGTTAGAGAATGGAGCTTAAGGGAAATACAGTATGATTGCCAGGCAGCATTAACTTTGTGATCACCACTTAATTTAACTACTTTATGTGACCTTTAAAAATGTTTTGATGGTATTTATAGGGGCATATATGCTAGTTTTTTATAAGCAAATTACTAAAAAAAACCAAAAAAACAAAAAAAACCCACAATTTTATTTTTATAAACTGCATTTTAAGATGTTTGCAGTAATATTGTACATTTGATTTTAAGAAAGAAAAATGTGTATGAATTAAAATCTAAGTCACTGATGTGGATTGTAGATACTTTATTAGAACAAAGTATGATCTCATTGGAATTTTATAGGTATATCTGGATGGAGCAAGCAATAGAACTTATTTATATAGGAGGGCTGGTTTATAAACAATACTTTTTAGAGATATTGGCATAAACTTTATAGATAATTTGAGAAAGTTTTATTAGTTGTTTTTTCCTCTGACAAACTTAATAGGGAGTGCATACAAATGGATTCTTATAAAAAGAAAGCCATAAAGTTTAAACATATGTATATCCTACCTGTTGCACAGATCAATTACATCACACCAAAAAGAGCTTGTTGCATTTATATTCCCCTTAATATATTCTTGAAGACTTTTTACGTTTATATAATGACAGTGCTGACCATAAAGAGAGGGTCTATTCTTTTCCCAATTACATTATGTTTTAAATAGTGTATTTTATTAGGCTCCTGGGGAGAAGATTAAGTTGAGTATTTCTCTTACAGCATATATGTGTATTGAAATATTTAAGTAGTTTATTTTCTTCTCTTTACCTATTTACATTTTGGCCATTTTGTGGTATTCAATTGCTTTTGGTAATAAGGATTCACAGCAGTATTTTTTGGATAATGGAAAATCGAGTTGAAATTATAGGCAGTAATGAATTAGAACTGAGAAAATCAGTAGCCCTCCTATGGAGATTAGTATTAAACTTCATTTTTGTATTTCAAGATGTAATCATGGATTCTACCCTAAATTCATTCTTTTCTAAATAATTGAATCATAAAACTTGATGCTGGAAAAAATGTAAATAATTTACCTATTCATCTTTACTTAGCAATGAGATAACTATTTTATATTTTTCAAAAAACAAATTCACATGTTTTTAAAATCATATCTTATGATTGTTGATTCCTGTCTTCACTACAAATCAAAGCAGAGTGAATGAGACAGCTAAGTGGAATAAATCACACGGACATACAGGATGGGAAGTTGATTGTAAAGATGAACAGCTTGCTTGATGGGCTTCCTTGGCTCACACACTTTCCTTGTTCAAAAACCATCCACAGAGACAACCACACAAAGACATTCAGAAAACACTTGGTTAAGCCCAGTTGGTAAACAAACTTGTAACAACGCAATTTGCCCAATGTCTCTGACATGCTTTATTAAGTTGTATTGTCTGATTTAACTAAGCATCACTTACTATTGTAAGTAATCTGCTTTTTCCAGAATTTTCTTGCCCATATGGTTCTGGTTAGAATCTGATGATGATGAGAGTGCTCTCAAGATATTTGGAAGGTGACAAAGAAATGACAATTGACTATTCTCCAGAAACAGCTGCAAGCTGATATGTGAACAAATGTTCAGTTCACTAGAGCTTTGAGGTGAGTCTTTTGGAACCAATGGCTTCATTTCAATCATTGAAATGAATAAAAAAAGAAAAAGGTGTAGAAGCAGCTACAAGTGTTTTCATTTGTAGAAATAAAATAGGCTTAGCACTAATCTCAAGAAGCCCTACAGATTTACCAGGAAGTTTTTAGCTTACCTAGCCCATGCAGGTCTCTCTGAACTAGAACTGCCCTCATGCACTAAAAAAAAAAAATGTGTAATGACAATTTGACTCACCTCCATTAATTGCTTCTATCTCTGGGGGGTGGAGTTACAAATACCAGAAGGGTACCTTGTTTTTCCTTAATTTGGCATGTGAGGCATTCCAAGTCATTGCCCTGTCTTGATCAGTAATAATTCTTTCCTTGCAGACAAACACTGAGAGATAGAGACTCCCCAGACCACTCAGCCAGAAATGAAAGGAGGCTGACTGTCAGTAACTGTTTGTCTCCTCACATTTGATTTTCATAAAATGAATGTCCTTTAGACCAGTTGTATAGAACTGTGTGAATTTTGGGTATGATTTGATGGAAGTAAAGACACACCTAATAGAACTTCAATTATATATTAACTTTTCTAAATTTTAACTTTTGCCTATGTTTTATAATTAACACAGTATCTCAATTCTAATATTATATAACATGTAAGACAATATTTAATGTATTTACTGTAAGTGTAAACCAAGAAAATGTTGGTATTAGTCCAAATCAACAGATTGGGAATAATTGGCTTAAACCATATTACATATTATGAACTGGTAAAAGAAAGCTCTTTGTATTAGAGTGGTTTTTAAACGTTTTTAATTTTATCTTTTGTGATTTATAAATATTATCATATATTCTTTTATAATCAGAGAAAAAATATGTGGCAAACTAACTTACTACCCATCACCTATATCTTCAACTCCTTTTATAGGTGGTACAATCTTCCAGGCTAAAGGATTTCAGAGCTAGTACACACTCCTCCAGTTCTTTGTGCATGAATGAGACTCTGCAAAGATTTGGAACCCAAAGCTAAATGTACAGAAAATGAGATGTAAGACCTTATTTATTAAGGAAACGATATTTCAGAAATTCTTTGATGACACAACATCGCCATGCCCAAACTGACTAACAGAAAATGAAACTAATCATTAAAATCAAGGAAAACCATGAAAAATTATGAATCAATGTATTTATTATCTTTAAGTCAGGAAAGATTTTTTAAGCATAATTGTTTTGGAATAAATGTGTCCCTACCAAAATTCGTATGTTTGAGCTCTAAGTCTCATTGCGATTGCGTTTAAAGACAGAGTCTGTAAAAGAATATTTAAGGTTAAATGAAGCCATAAAGGTGGGGTCTTCATTCCATCAAACTAGTGTCCTTATAAAAAGAAAGGAGGCGTGCCTCATTCCCTCAGTCAGTTAAACATCAGACTTTGGCTCGGGTCATATCTCAACAGTCCTGCATTGGGCTCTCTGCTTTGCACACAGAGCCCACATTGGACCCTCTATCCTCCCCCTTTTCTCTCTCTCTTTGCCTCTGCCCCACACTTCCTCTTTCTCTCAAAAATAAAAAAAATAAAATAAATAAAATAAAAAAGGAGGCACCGGAGTTTGCAAAAATGTCTATGTGAGGACACAGAGAGAAATCACACCGTCTGCAAGCTGAGGAGAAAGGTCTCTCTTCAGAGAGAAATTGACTTTAATGGCACCTTGATCTTGAACTTGTAGCCTCCAGAACTATGAAAAAATAAATTTCTATTGTTGAAGCTGCACAGCCTGTGGTATTTTGTTATAACATCCTAAGCAAACTAATATAGATTTTGCTGCCAAGAGTTCGGTACTGCTGTAGCAAATATTTTAAAATGTGAAAGTCACTTTGGAATTGGGTGAAGAATGGCAGAAGCTGGAAGAATTCTGAGGAACATGCTAGGAAAGGCTTCAGTTGCCTTGAGGAAACTGCTGGTAGAAATATGAATGTTAAAGGTAGATCTGGCAAAGGCTAAGGAAGAAAAGAGGAAAGCTGTAGAGAAAGCTTCTATCATTTTAGAGAATATTTATATAATCAATAACAGAAAGTTGGTAAATATGAATGTTAAAGATTTTAATAAAATCTCAAAATGAAGAATATGGTGCTAGAAACTTGCAGAAAGGGAATCCTTTTTATAAAGTGGCAAATAACTTGGTTGAATTTTGTTCTAGTGTTTTTGGGAAAGTAGAATGTAATGAACTTGGATATTTAGTTGAGGAGATTTCTATTCGAAAAAAACCAAAAAACCCAAACCATAAGATCTGGAAATTGTTCATTCTATACATATTGAAAAGAAACAAAGAAGGGCAATGCATGTGACTGAACAATCACTCCCTGAAGAGGTTATCCATAATGCTGATCAGCCATCTCAACAGGGGCAGGAATAGAAACTGGATTATACCAGTAGAGATACTGCCAGTTTGGACCAAAGGGCATAGAGAAAATATGAAATAAAGAAAGGCTTTCAGCATCTGCTGAGATTCTATAGACTAGGATAATAGAGCTATCCAGCTGTTGGCATGCATTTTCCTTCAGAAAAAGGGAAGAATAAACCTGAAAGTGATTCAGATCATTAGGGCTGCCACTTTCACCACAGACCCCAAGCATTGCCTGGGAAAGAAAGGCTTTTGCTCTTTGGTTTCAGAGGGTGTGGTCACCTGCTTGGTTTCAGTGGGCTAGACTTCCTCTGTCCTTTGCCATGAGAGCAAGGGTAAGGGGAAACACTACAAAAAGCCCAGTGGTGAGAGGGCATTGCCCAAAGCAGTAGGGCAGAGCTATCATCTACAGTCTTGGGGTGATGATGCCACTTCAGTGTACCTAGTGAGTACAGCATGGAATCAAGGAAGATGACTCTCAGGCCTCAAGATCAAATGGCATTTGCCTTACTCTCTTTTAGATTTCTCTCGGGCCCATCATCTTTTCTTATTTTGTGATTCCTCTTTTTTGGAATGGAAATGTTGATCATATGCCTCTCCCACCATTGCATTTTGGAATCACATAACTTGTCTGGTTTCACAGGTTCATAGCCATAGACAATTTTGTCTCAAGATGAATCATACCTTTAGTTTCACTGATACCTGATTTCAATGATATTTAATTTTTTAATGTTTTTTTTTTTTTATTTTTGAGAGACAGAGAGAGAGCATGATCAGGGGAGATGCAGAGAGAGAGGAAGACACAGAATCCAAAACAGGCTCCATGCAAGTGAGGGAGGAGCAGAGAAAGAGAGGGACAGAGGATCCAAAGTGGGCTCTGTGCTGACAGCAGGGAGCCCCATGTTGGGCTCAAACTCACAAACTGTGAGATCATGACTTGAGCAGAAGTCTGACGCTTAACCTACTGAACCACCCAGGTGCCTCTGATTTTGATGATATTTAGATGAGAATTTGGAACTGATGCCTGAATGGGTTAAGACTTTTGAGGCTGTAGGGCTTTGGTCAATGTAGCACATGGTCTTGGGGAGACAGAGAGCAAAATGCTATGGGCTGAGTTGTGTGTACGCAAAATTTATTATGTTGAAGTCTTAACCCCAGTGTAACTGTATTTGAAAATAAGGATTTGTGGGGAGGCAATTAAGGGTAAGTGAGGTCCTTAGGATGGGTTTCTTCTTCAATGAGGTGGGTGTCCTTATAAGTAGAGATATCACAGTTCTCTCTCTCCATGCCCACATAGAGAAAAGGTTATTTGAAGGCACAGAAAGTACTGTCTGTAAGCTGAGGAAAAAGTTTTCACCAGAATCCAACACCTAAAACGACTTGATCTTGGAGTTTGAGCCTCCAGAACTATGCGAAAATATGTTTCTGTTGTTGAAGCCAACTGGTTTGTAGTGTTTTGTTATGGCAGCCTAAGCAGATTAATACAATGACTAATGGACAAGAAAACAAAAATAATCTTTTATCCATATAAATAATAAAACCATCTTTACATTGAATGTTTGTAATAAATAAAATTGGGTCAAATGACAAGTTGGGAACATTTTAATATAAAGGATATGCAGCTGATTTAGTATTCAGAAAAATTTTAGAAATCATGCATATAAAAATAACTAACGAAGGGTAAAATCATGAATGGGAATTTGTAATTGAAAAGGAAGATTTCTTGTATTTACTTTATATTATAATATATATTTTTTTATGTTTATGTTTGAGAATAAGAGCAAGAGAGAGCATGAGCGAGGGAGGAGCAGAGAGAGAGGGTGACACAGAATATGAAGCAGGCTCCAGGCTCTGAGCTGTCAGCACAGAGCTCAATGAGGGACTCGAACCCATGAACTGTGAGATCATGACCTCAGTCAAAGTCGGATGCTTAACCAACTGAGCCACCTAGGCACCCCTCTTATTATGTATATTATTGAATTATAATAATTGTAAGTGGAAAATATTAAAATCTTTCACTTTTTCCAATATTAAAGGAATGTTATTTTAAATTATACTTCTATTATAAATTGGCCAAGATCATCTATCATCTATATTTAATTTTCATATCTTCCTATAATTAAAATTGATAGTGATACAGCATGGTGAGTAAGCATGGTTGCCAGGTTATGTTTAGGTAATGAACAACTCTGAAATTGTGACAAAAGTTTACTTCTTGGGTATGTCCAAAGCAGAACAGTGCTTTTTCCTTGTTTGGGAGGAAGTAGAGAGAGAAAGAAACAATCACAGGGATTAAATGCTATGGCTTGGAAGTAATACAAGTACTTTGTACAATAACATATTAACTTGGACTAATCATAGAGTCTTGCTCAGCAGCAAAAAAAGCAAGAAAGTGTCAGATGCCAGGAAAATTAAAGAGAGCTGAAGCTTAGAAGCCCCGTTATTGGCCTCAGATAATACACAAGAATAAAAATTAAACTGTTCTGGGCCACTTGGGTGGTTCAGTTGGTTAAATGTCTGACTCTTGATTTCGGTTCAAGTCATCATCTCATGGTTCATGAAACTGAGCCTACACTAGGTTATTTTCTCACAGTGCAGAAGCTGCTTTCAATTCTCTCTCTCACTCTGCTCTCTCTCTGCCTCTCACCCCACTTGCACTTTAAATAAATAGAGAGAGAGAGAGAGAGAGACAGAGAGAGAGAGAGAGAGGAGAGAACCTTAAGCAGACTCCATGCTCAGTGTAGAGAGCAATCCCTCTACTGTGGGATGATGACCTGAGTTGAAACCAAGAGTCAGGCACTCTGCAGACTGAGCCACCTGGGTGCCCTTGAAACATACTTAAAAACATACATTAATATCCTTTTTAAAAATTGTTTGCTTGCTTTGAACAAGTATATTTGTTTCTTTTAATTATGCAAATAAAGCATAAGAAAAGACATTTTTAATATTTATTATATGCTAGGAATTTTGTTAATTTTATACAAAATTTCATTTAATGCAAAAAAGCATAAACTAGTTAGTGTCATCTTTATTAAAGTTGATAAAAAAATAAGACATAGAGAAGATTTAGTAAAATGTCTATTATCACTTGACTAATAATTTTGAGAGCTAGGATTTTATCCAGGTAATATTAAGCTAAAGCTGATGTCTTAATCCCTACATAATACCAAATGACATGCTGAAACTTTGTTCAAAGATAAAACAGTTTTGCCAATATTCATTGATATTTTGAAAATAAAATAAGTTTAGCAATAGGACAATGATTAAACTGAGATGTAGTCATATGACGAAACAAAGTAGCAATAAATAAGAAGAATTAAAAGTGCATTTAATGATTTTTAAAGTACTTAGAAATAGAAAAAAAATACAAATGCAGTATACAAAAACCTATAGTGGTTTTATAGGTTTTCTCATTGAGTCATTTTAGTCATTCATTTTAGGCATTCATTTATTTCTCATTTTAGTCACTTATTCAATTTATTCACTGAACAAATATTAATTGTGCAAACGTTATTTGCTAGACACTTTACCCTGGTATTAAGTGAAGAAAAAATAAAGAGGTTGAAGACAGAGAGAGAGAGAGAAAAAGGAAGAGCAGGGGAGAAAAAGGGAGGGAGGGGAAGGGAAGGGAAGGGAACATAATTTTGTCAAAAGCTCAGCTGAGCTAGAGGGAACTGAGCTGCCAGGTATCAGAGTAGCTGATGAAGACAGCAAATCAAAATGAAAGAAAGAAGGCTTAATCATTAAACTGTGACAGTAAAGCAAGAGGTAGAAAGTAACATATTTCAGCATAGATGCAAGGGTATCTTTCTATAAGGACCCTCTAACAAAAGCCTTCTAGTATTTAAAATTTTGGGATGCTGTCAATATGGAAAGGGCGATGGGTTAGAATGGAAAAGTATTGAGTGGTAAGAGTGGAACAAGGTGTCTTCCAAGTTCTCCCCACTCTTCCTAATAAAGTTTAAGCAGAGGCATCTAAAGAAAGTCTCAAATGTGGGCCTTCAATAAAGTGGCCTTTGAATGGAGGTCTCTGAGCTAAAAATCCACAGCCTGCAATAGCCCTGAGTCCCATACTGTAGCTCCTTGATTCACAGACTGTAATGCAGTGGCTGTTTACCAAGTCAAGTGTGGGAAATGCATTTTTTTCTGCCAGATAAAACAATTGTAATTGCCTATAATTGGGTCTGAAAAGTCACAGAGGCTTTGTGCTAGAGCAGGTCTCCAGGAGCTAGCCTCCTTAGATTTCTGTTCTTAAAACTTGTGTATATGAGAAAGAGTATGTGTATCCTTTGTATGTGTGTTATAAATAAATAGATAAATAATACATAATATTTTCACAGAAAAATCAGTATATAAATTATTAATGGTGGTCATCTTTAATCAATGAGATTATGATTTGCTGTTAATATGCTCATATTAAAATAAGACTGTAAGGGCACTTGGGTGGTTCAGTCATTTAAGTGTCTGACTTGGGCTCAAGTCATGATCTTGTGGTTTGTGAGTTTGAGCCCCACGTTGGGCTCTGTGCTGACAGCTCAGAGCCTGGAGCCTGCTTCAGATTCTGTGCCCTGCCCCCCATTCCTCTCCAGCTTGTTCTGTTTCTCTCTCAAAAACGAATAAATGTTTAAAAATATTTTTAAAAAATTAGACTGTAAACTTTTTATATATAGGAAAAAAATATTTCCCCAAAAGTTGTGTTATATATGTAAAGAACACAGGAGGCATGAAATGAGTCTAGTGGGAAGAAGTAATATTTGAGTTTGGTCTCAGACCATAAAAGGAAGTCCTGAGTGCTAGAGAAGGGAGAAATTACTGAAAAAACAGAATAATAAACTAAAGCAATAATACTGAGAAATGTGGAATATGTTTGAGGGAAGAAATATATATATATACTGTATATATATATATACACTATATACAACATGTCATATATATATATATATAATGCACAACAATGTTGAAGGGTATAAATGACATGTCTCATTGTTTATATGCAATGTTATAACTAATAGAGAGTTGTTAAAATTATTCAAAAAGAAGTGACTTCAATAAACCCATTTTACTGGCAAGGCTTTATACTGAGTTATGGTAACAACTCTAAACTCATCACTTAAATTCAAAATTCTGGGATCAAAGTTATTCCAGAAATAAACAACGATAGAGTTCATTAACATGCATTGCCTTATGTCTTCAATCAAGAGCATGAACACTTCTTTGGTCGTTGATGTTTTAACTTTCCTCTATGCAGTTTCTGTATACTTCTGAGTACTTGTCTGATCTCTTTATGTTGAAAATGAGGAAATGATAACTCATTTCAAAGATGTGAGTTCAGATGAAGCTACAAAGAGTTCAGAAGGTAAAGACTGGTGGTCACTTCTTTGCCAAAAAAACTACTGTGAATTAGTATGAATTTAGCAGCAACAGGTTACTTCTGTTTACAGATAATATTCCTTCTTACCTCTGTTATGCTGTTCGAGCTTTTACTGTATTGGAAGGTGCTAAAGTTGTGAGAGTATCATGACTCACAGCTATGCATGAAAGCAGCATTTGTTTTCCTCTCTGTTAATAATCTTTCTTCAGAAAATAAAACTGGGAGCCACATGGAGACATACATATCCAGTTTCCCAAAGAGGAAACATCAAGAGTAACTACTATAATTCAGCAAGCCAAATTGACCTTAGTTGTCTAAAACTATGTTATCACAAATACATAAATCTATGTCAAATAATAAGAAGCAATGGCATTATTGATGATCTGTATAATAAACTGGAATAACAAAAATTCTGCAGTAAAGGCAATAAGCTAGGTTGGGAAAGAGTTAATATGGATCAGCACTAGGGTGATAGAATTGGAAATCAAAGAGAAGGAACAGATGGGAAAGAGTTTACAGAATGAAAATCTGTGGGAGTTAGGAATTAATTGGTTGTGGAGAAGAGGGAGTGGTAAACAATTACTCTGAGGTTTCAAATCTAGTTGACTTAGCAAATTGTGGTGTTATCTCTTTATATAAAGTACTTAGCCATGTTTCTCTGAGACTCAGCTGATCATGGTTTTTATTATGTTTCCCCAGATTCAGCTGAGTTGGGTTTTCACTCAGTCAATCCAATCAATAAACATAGTAACCAGTGATACCATGGAAAATACATAAATCTCAACCTTGGAAAGATATATCCGAATATTGTACACATGAGTAACTTTGTGCATGTGTGAGTGTGTGAGAGTGTGTGTGTGATAGAGTGCAAGAGTGTGTAAGTGTGCAATAATAATTAGCATGTGTCCAGCCATCAATCTGTGCTAAGCATTGTTCTAAATGTGGCTTTTGATGCATGAACTCATTGAAACCTCAAAGAAAAATGATTAGGTACCATTATGATTTTCATTTTTACAAATGAGGAAACTGAGGCTTAAAGAGGTCATTTTCCCTGGAACCAGAAAGCCTGTATGTAGAGGCACAAGGACTCATGTCAAGTCATTCTCATTCCAAGGCCTAGAATAATTCCTAATAATGTCCTTCATTATGCCAACCCAGAGCAGAGGGGAGAATGGCTGTGCAGACCATTGCACCTGGCATCCTTTGACAACAAAGTCATTGTGGATGGTTAGAATGAAGGAGAAGTTCACTTGCAGGAGAAGCCCCAGAACTCAGATTGCCTGAAGCACAGGATGAGAATTGCTGGTGCTGGGAGAGGCAGAGCAAGTTTAATCTAAGATCCATGGCTGGAACAACTCAATACTCCATGAAAGCCTGGATACAGAACTGGATTGGGTGGGGTTAGGAGATTTGACCAATAAAGGACTGAGTTCCCTAAATAGAAGAACAATGCTAGGTTGTGGAGCCTATGTTCTAAAATGATTCTAAAATATTTCTTTCACCTTTAAACCCCCTTCAGTATCAACTCATTAAGTTGCCTGGGTGGCTTAGTCGGTTAAGCGTCAGACTTTGGCTTAGGTCATGATCTCATGGTTCGTGGGTTCAAGCCCCGCATCAGGCTCTGTGCTGACAGCCAGCTCAGAACCTGGAGCCTGTTTCCAATTCTGTGTATCCCTGTCTCTCTGACCCTCTCCTGCTCATGCTGTCGCTCTCTCTCCTAGAAATAAATAAAACATTTAAAAAAAAAGAATTTGTGTTCAAGAATATATGAGAGCAGTAATAATAAATTATGAGTATAATGTATAGCATGGTGACTATAGCTAATAATACTATATTGCATATTTATACATTGCTTAAAAGAATAGATCTTTAAAGTTTTTATTACCAAGAAAATAATGTGTAACTATGTATGGTGATAGATACTAAGTAGACTTACAAATGTAATCATTTTGCAGTATATACAACTATCAAACCATTATGTTTGTTAATATAATATATGTCAATTATACCTCAGTAAATAAATGAAGAATGAGAGAAATCCAGGCCCAGAGAGACTGGGAAATCTACACATAATGATGAACTCTATAGACTGGTCATTTTACACGGATTGACATACTTCAAATACATATCACTGCAGACATTTTAAAAACCAGAATTAGACTAACATGAATATTATTTTACTGCCTAATATTATTTACCCTCTTCTTCCTCAGGAACATGTCCACACATTCAGTTCAGACAACCCATGTAATTCAAGGGAAAAGGACACCATCTAAACTCCAGAGGTCAATTCTGATAAAGTACAACAGCTACAGCAATTCCATCCACATTGGTGGTGACAAGGATAGGAATGGACTCACATTCCAATAGGCTGAATGAGACAAAATGTTTTCTGGAGCATTTTGGAAAGATCCATAAGAGTTTTGGGGGGGGCGTGTTGTTGTTTGTTTTTGTTTCCCAATAGGTAATTCATTAACACTTTCTGTAAATGAGTAGTTTTAGTCCCATTTACTTCTGGCACTCATTCTATGATCAAGAGGCAATCAGCCCTAGAAAGAAGGTAATATAACAAAAGAACAAAGACTTCTAGAATATTTTTCAATGGCTGGATCCATTGATCCTGATATTTCTTCTAACTTTGGGTACATATTTATGTGAAGTAATTGTTATTATTTAAGCCAGTATGAAGCAAACTTTCTGTTTCTTTCAGAGAAATACAGTCCATTGATATGCTGACAGTCTGGTTAAACTGAGAAATTCAGATAAATGCCTGTTTGGTTTTATAGGTCATTTGAGACCTGGATCCTTCTAGAAAGAATAATACTCTGGATATACTGATTGTTGTATCTGTATGCACAATGCCACAAAAACAGGCACACTGATTATCTTAGTTACATGGACTAGTCAAGTTAGTCACACAGGTCCAGTATTTAAATATCCCTGTTAATAAGTCCAGCTCATGTCTCAGGAAATCTTTCAGTCCTATGCATACAGGAGAATAGTTTACTTTCCCTGGGCCCTCACATGCTCCTGAATTTAGATGGTGGGTGGGCTGGAGATGTGGCTCGCCTCAGACCAGCTGGCCCCTCTCTCTTCGAGTGGTCCCTTCTTTCACATTGCTGTGGTCACCACCTGGGAATTACCTAAGAGTGTTAACAGCTGCGAGACTGCTTAAGGCTCACCTTTCCTAATCTTATGATATCACTTCTTTGTGATATCTTATGATATCACTTCTTTGACCAGTACATTCTACTGGTCAAGCAAATCACAGGCCAGTCGAAATTCAGGGAGAGTAAAAATACACCTATATTTAATTTTCCCTCTGAAAATTAAATTATAAATTGTATAGCAGAAGCTTTGACTGTGAATACTAGAATGAAATGAATCCCTCACCTGAGTTAACTCATGAAGTTATCATATACCTGATAGACAAGTTTGGAGATGCTACACAATTTATATCTATTTATTGCTGAGTTTAGATGGGTTTCTCTAGTGACTTTTAAATTGTTTTTCAGAAGTCTCTTGATTTAAAGACGGGAGAAGGCGACTAGGGACAAGCAGATGAAGGAAGCTAACCCTCAGTTCCCAGCCAACACCCTTCACTTCCTGGCTCAACTTTATCTATTTTATATATTGAGCATCTGGATAATGTTTTATTAGGAAAATAATTCTCTCACTAAAAAGCATTTTAATGACTTTGTACTTTTTAAATATTATTTTATAGGTTGTTGCATTTTAACAACTTAAGATTCATAACCTTACATTAAAAAAAAACAAAATTGTTCAAATTTCTCATATTCAGGTTTAGTTCATGTTTTCAGGATGGCATTTTGCACAAAGATATAAGTCTCCCTAACTCTATACAGAAAAAAATTGGGATTTTAAAGCTGCCTATCATGATAAAGTTCAATTATATGCCCATTGCACAGCTAGTACCAGCATCACAAGTTAACATTGTTCTTGAGTTTGAGTAAGAGTAATAATATTTTCAATAAAATAAGGAAATGTTAAATTTGCTGCTTTAAAATGCTGTTTCCCCATCTATAAGTTAAATCTAAAATTATTTTGTTCACCATATTATGTGATAAGATGCTATTCTTTTTAAAAATTAATTAGTACTTATTTGGGGAATAATATGGCCTCTTTATGTTCTTCCAGGACGGTAAAAACAAAGCACAATTTGTTTTTTAAGACCAGAATTAATGTGTTAGTAAGGTAGTGATTTTTTTATTTGACCTCAGCTGTGAAACATAGAGCAAAAGTAAAACAGACATATTTGGAAGTTTCGTATATGACAAGACTCACGGAATTATACTCCAGCACTAGAGCTATCCTCTTCTTTCGTAAGAGTTAGACAGGATAATGCACTTCTCTGTTCCATAAAAGAAATTTCCACTGAAAGTAGAAAAAGAATAACCTCTGCCTTTCATTATGACCCATCATATCATATCCTGTACATTCTGAGTACACAGATGAGGTGAAATTTCTACTTTTCTTTCTTATCGTAATAAGTCAACTTTAAGATCACCTATATTCTTAGACAAAGGTTTAGTAATTTCCAGTGCTGAAGCCTTTAATCATTCATCTTGCCTGTAAAAAAAAGATAGAACTTATTTCAAAAGTAGCAATCTTGTCACTTGGACTGAGGAAAGAAATCCACAATGTTAATAGATCACAGTGACAGTTTTTGTGGTCAGAAATAGGACAGAGGAAAAAAGATAAAGTACTGTTTCCATTTATCTTTCTTAGTAGTATGGACAGGTAGAGGGAGAGTCTGAACATGCAGATATTTCACTGTGGGTAAGAACAAAACAAAACAAAAAGAGTGTTCGATTTTATCCAGCGGTTTAAATTTTACGTTGACAGATAATGGAACTATTTTTCTTTTGTCAGCTCTAAAGATTTATCCACCCATCTAATCTTTTTATCATTTGCTTATTTATTCTTCAATAAGTATTTGTTGAGCACTTGTATTATTTCAAATACTGTGCTAGTCAATGTTATTCTAAGAATGTAAAAGATGATACTAGCTATCAAAAGAAAGTACCCCAACAATATCAGCAAACAAAACATTAAAGATAAAATTAAGGAAGGAATCTTAGCCAAAACAAATTTATCTAAATATGTGGTGATTATTGCTGACAAAATCTATACATATATTCTGCAAAACTAACACAGATTTTTAAATATTCTACAAATTAATATTAGGCTATTGAAATCTTCTAGAAGGAAATATATAATATCAAATTCATTAAGAAATAAAAAAGGAAATACTCATATCAAAACAGCATTTTATTAAAGATTCTTAAATATCATAAAATATTTCATAACTAGTTGTTACTGCCTTGATGTCTTAAAAGGGATAAAATATATGGTATTCTACTTTTAGAAACTTTAGTGAATTTCCCTAATGCCATTAAATGTTGAAGGCATTTTACATTTTAGAAAAATTTATGCAATCACAATTTATGAAATTCTTTTAGTGAACCTATTAAACCAACACTTACTATGAACTTTACATAAAAATATACCAGATCTTAATCAAATATGCATTGATCTTTCATACTACAATCAGTCCATATGAAAGGGTTGTGGTTATCTCAAATCTCATTTTAGAAATGACAAAAAAAAAGTTAAAAGTTTCCCACTTCAGACTTAAGGGTATTCTTTTTGAGGAATGGTGCTTCTCCAAGGAAGCATTAATATAGATTATATAAACTCCTAAAGTTCCTGAAGAATGAAAATAGAAGAACAAAAAATCAAGCTTAAGATTTATTGAGTATTCACTATATGATGTACATTTTGCTAATAAGGAAAGTAAGTTTTGTTGTTTTCAATTTTATAGATGAAAAACTGAAGCTTTTAGGATTAAGACTTTAATACTGTCCTATATCCTGACCCTAAAGACGTGCTTTTGACCTCAAAGCATATGTAGTTTTTAATGCCCTACTGCCTCCATGCCATTGCAGAGATGTTAATGTGAAGCCTTCAACACAGATTTCCACAAAGCACACTAATATAAATGGCAGAAAGAGGATTAGAGCCTAGGTCCTCCACCTTCAAGCCTAATGCACTTTGAGTATAACTAAAACTTTAGTTAATAGGACAAATATTAAAAACATTATATCAAATAATCATTAAGAAAAGTTGTTAATTTTCTTAGAAGTACTATCTTGAAGAAAAACATATTTCTATGTATTGTAATCAATCATATATATATAAATATACATACATATATGTAAATATATATGTTTATTAGTTTGGCAAATTTAAGATATTTACATAAGAAACTTATGAAGAATGGGGCACCTGGGTGGCTCAGTCGGTCAACTGTCAGACTTTGGCTCAGGTCATGTTATCATGGTTCATGGGCTGGAGCCCCACACTGGGCTCTGTGCTGACAGTTCAGAGTCTGGAGCCTGCTTCAGACTCTGTGTCTTCCTCTCTCTCTGCCCCTTCCCCTCTCACACTTCATCTCTCTGTCTCTCTCTCTCTCTCAAAAATAAATAATAAACATTTTTTTAAAAGTTAATAAAAAAAGAAACTTGTGAAGAACTTAATTCTGTTTTATTGAATTTGTCTCAAAATACCTCTTTAGTCATTAAGAGAATATTCACATGTAGCTCAGGACAATAAAACCATTAAGAAGATTCTCACAGAATCTATTTCAGGCTGAGTGGGTCATGTAACATCTACTCTTCTTTATATCTATAGATAATTAAAATGGTGGATGGAGAGAGAGGAGGAGAGAAGGAAGGGAAACCTCCCTAGAATAAAACATGACAGAGATTAAACTACCACGCTTTTCAATGTGGCACCTTAGGATGTGTGAGTGCCTTTTTATTTTTCATCAAAAAGATGCACACAATATTCTCAAAGGTCTATACAGCATTTTTAAGGACTATATCTAAACAAAGTACATGCAGGAATAACATGATAAAGGTGAAGTGAAAACATCAGTTGTGTGAAAACTCAGATAAAAACAAAATTAAATATGTATTCACATGCATTTGTTTACTAAAGATGATTTAGAAATAGTTAATGCAAAACCTAACTCACTTGTCTTCCTAAAATTGATTCTCATTTATTAAGGAACATAATTTTCTTTGAACATGAGGATGAGGATTATTACTGAGAGGTTTCTAAAATAGTAAGGTTCTGTTATAAAAAGATGTTCCCTATGGTAGAATGATTAATATGGGGAATTCAATATAAAATAAACTTCACCATTGTCAGTGTTTTCAAAGGATGATTTTTGTTGATTAATCTGCAGGATGAAAGTAAGTTTTTAATTATAATGTCCACATGGATTCAGAATTCTCCGATAGAAAATATATTTTCATTAAACTAGGTTCTGTTTAATTTTAATTCTTTCTCTTTTTTAAAATGTTTTATTTATTTCTAGGAGAGAGAGAGAGAGAGAGACAGCCTGAGCAGGGGAGGGTCAGAGAGAGAGGGAGACACAGACTCTGAAACAGGCTCCAGGCTCTGAGCTGGCAGTCAGCACAGAGCCCGACGCGGGGCTCGAACCCACGAACCGCGAGATCATGACCTGAGTGAAAGTCGGACGCTTAACCGACTAAGCCAATAGGGCGCCCCTAATTTTAATTCTTATTCTATACTGTGTTGAAAGATATATTTTCAAATAACATGTAGATTTTCATTAATGTCTGCATGAACTACACGTAGAGATATAGTGGTTATGATGGCATAAATTCCATAGGTAAACAATGTCAAAGCATTATATGCTATTGAAAAAAAAATTGTACCTATCAATTATCATACCACTACTGATAGTAGCTATTAATCTTTTTCATATTTTGAAGTTATTTAAGAATCTGAAGAAAGACACACCCACACACAAACCCAAATTTTGTATACTAAGTCTTTTATTCAATGTCAAATAATACAAAAACATTTTAGACTCCACTTTGTCATGGATCAACATAACTTATAGCCTACATATTAAAAACTAATATCCATGATAGATTAATTGAGTAGTCTTTGCTCAGATATTTAACTATTTGGAAAAAATGAGAAATGATATCTTAATTCCAAATCTTAAATAAAATTCCATGGATGAAAGAGCAAAATGACATTTTAAAAATAGAATGAATGATATATTTCTAGGATTACTATCTGTTGAAGGATTATTTTTCACCTTTTAAAAATTAACTTTATCAGGGCGCCTGGGTGGCTCAGTCAGTTAAGCATCTGCCTTCGCCTTAAGTCATGATTTCCTGCTCCTTGCGTTTGAATCCCGTGTCAGGCTCTGTACTGATAGCTCAGAGCTTGGAGTATGCTTCAGATTCTGTCTCTCTCTCTCTGTGCACCTCTGCCTCTCACACTCTGTCTCTGTCTCTCTCCAAAAAATAAATAAACATTAAAAATTAAAAAAAAAACTTTATTGAAGCACAGTTGACATGCAACAAAATTCTTGCAAATCGATCAGATTTGCCAAATCTACATATCTGTGCAACTAGAACCATACCCGATTTCTATCACCCCACAGGCATTGCCCGTGACATTCATAGGCAGCCTTCCCTGCTCTTATTTTCAGATCTGGTAGCCACTAATCTGCTTTTTGTCACTATAGATCAGTTTTGCCTTTTCTAGAACTTCACATAAATGGATGTCTTGTATTCTGTGCCTGGCTTCTTTCAGTCAGCATAATGTATTTGAGGTTTGTTCATATTATTTTACTATTAATATTTATACTCTTCCTAAACATAAAAGTATTTTTTTCTTTATTTCAAGTTTTTATTTAAATTTTAGTTAGGTAACATATATGGTAAAGTTGGCTTCAAGTGTGAAATTTAGTTGTATTTGCATACAACACGCACTGCTCATCAAACAAGTGCCCTCTTTAATACCCATCATCCATTTACATAAGCAATCTCTTACGGTTGCTTCCCTCTTTGTTTTCCCCTTCCCCTGCGTTCGTCTGTTTAATTTCTTGAATTCCACGTATGAGTGAAATCATATGGTATTTCTCTTTCTCTGACTGAATTATTTCATGTATTTGCAAATGCCAAAATTTCCTTTTTTTTTCTTTTAGGGCTAAATATTGTGTGTGTGTGTGTGTGTGTGTGTATTTATAAAGTAATTTTTTAAGTGTAATAAAAACAATAGATTTAACTAGATAAATAGTAAATGTATTTTTACGTAAGAAAAAGTTAATATAAATTAAAGATGAATGGAAAAGTGGATAAATATATTTTATAAGTCAGGGAAAATATTGTATCTTCCTATAATTCAAAAAATAAATTAATTAGGTAATATTTATCATTACATTAATAAAATATAAGGAGGTTAATAAAAACTGGCAGAGAATAATTAAAATAAACGCAAAATATCTAAGCTCATTGATAATCAAAGGTATGTTAAAAAATAAGAAGATACTGGGGCGCCTGGGTGGCTTAGTCGGTTAAGCGTCCGACTTTCGCTCAGGTCATGATCTCGCGGTTCGTGAGTTCGAGCCCCGCATCGGGCTCTGTGCTGACTGCCAGCTCGGAGCCTGGAGCCTGTTTCAGAGTCTGTCACTCCCTCTATCTCTGACCCTCCCTGCTCATGCTGTCTCTCTCTCTCCCAGAAATAAATAAAACATTTAAAAAAAAATAAGAAGATACTTATTTTTCTCACTATAAAATCATTATGAAAAACAATTAGATATGATTATAATAAATATCCTTAGAATGCAGTGACATAGATAACTTTACTACCTTGTGTATAGCAATTTCTACAATACAAATTTATAATTGAAAGGTCTAAAAAAAATTTCCAAGCCCAGAAAATTTCACTAGAAAACTCATTATTTAATGAAGAGTTCTACACAATCTTTTCTAGAAAATAGAAGAGGGGATAACCCTTCCAATTCATTTTATGAAGATAGTATTACTGATTACAAAACCAGACAAAGAAAGTATAAACAAAGAACAAGAAGACCAAGTATTTCTCATTAATATAAATTAATAAGGCTTTGACAATATATTACCAAATAAATATTTAGCAGTACATAAAATAATTTTCTTACCATGACCAAGTTTACTTCCAGGAAAGCAAGTATGATTCATCATTTATAGGTCAATAAATGTAGTGCATGCTATTAACACACTCAAGAAAAGTCACATAATTACTTCAACTGATTTATGAAAAGCATTTGACAATTCAACTCCCATATAAAAATAACACAAAATGGATCATAAATGTAAAATTATAAAACTTTTCAAAAAATGCTGGAGTGAATCTTCAGCATTCTAAATCTAGGCAAATAGTTCTTAGCATTGCCACCAAAAGCAGGGTCCATAAAAGGGAAAATTGATCAATGAGATGTATTCAAATTTTTAAAAAGCAACATGGTTTTTTTTGTTTGTTTGTTTTTGTTTTTGTTTTTTGTTTTTGGTCAGGGAAGTAACCAGTTAACAGGATGAAAATACAAGCTACAGACTGGAAGAAAATATTTGCAAATCACATATTAGACAAAAAGGTAATTTAAAAAAAAAACAGTAAATGATGAAAGAGTGCAATTAGAAAATGAACAGACATTTCACAAAAAAGAGGTGGACAGAAAGCAAATAGCACATTCGAAGATGCTCAACATCAGCGGTCAGCAGGAAAAAAACAAATTAAAATAATGTGAGATATTACTACATTTCTATTAGAATGGCTTAAATGAAAAACTGAACACACCAAATAACTGGAGAGAATATAAAATAAGTGGATCACTCCAACATTGTTGTGTATGTGTATTGCCACTATAAGAAACAGTTTTCAATTTCTTCAAATACTAAATATGCAAGCAAACAATTGAACTCCTGTTCTCAGGAGTACAATTGTACTTTTTCTCACAGGTGAAACACACACACACACATAACGATTGTCACACAAATGTTTATAGCAGCTTCATTTGTAACAGCCCAAATTAACAAACCTAAATGTCTTTCAGTATATAACCCTGCAGTGGGTGAATGGTTTAATAAACAATGATATATCCATACCATGGAATAATACTCAGCAAAAAAAGGAATGCACTACTGATATACACAACCACCTGGATTAACCTCCATACATTTAGACTGAATGAAAAAAAAAAGGTAATCACAAAAAGTTATTTATCATAAGATTCCATTTATACACATTTCTTGAAATAACACAATTGTCGAAATGCAGAATGGATTAGTGTCTGACAGACGGTAAGGAGGAAGAATGGAGGAAATGGTGGTATGGTTATTAAAGTGCAACATGAGGAATTCTTGTGGTGATGGAAATTTTCTGTTCTTTGTCAGCCTAAAAGGATTGGGGACCCGGGGCAGCAAAAACTGAGAAAATGAGATGACAGTATAGTGGGGCACAGGGGACCCCGAGACGACAGCCAGAGGGTCCAGAACTTTATTATGCATCTTCATATATACCTTCACAGAGATATGAACCAACAATGATTAGTTTCAAAAGCTCGTGAAGTATGGCAACAATGTACATCTGGTATAGCTACAGTATGTAAACACCATACAGGAATGGTCTAAGCAGAAAAACAAGATACGATAGGAGTCTTTTTGGCAGAATGAAATACAAAGAGGGGAGTGAATGCACTGTGCTTTTTACTGCTGGCTTCCCTTAAGCAAAACATCCTTATCTTTGTACTGAGGAACAGTCCACATTCCAAAGGCATTTCACTCAAGTCCTCTCAAGTTGTTTTCAAATCTGCAATCTCGAGTTTTCTCAGAGATCTCAGACCCTGAATGGGTATGCAATTGTGGTTGTGACACTGCTCCCTTTACCACAGTTCTTGACTATGTTAATATCAATATTCTGGGAGTGATATTGTACTAATGTGCAACAAGGCATTAGCATTGGTGGAAACTGGTTAAAGCATGCTTGGGATATCTCTGTATTATTTCTTATAACTGCATATGAATCTACAATTATATCAAAACAACAAGTTTAATTTAAAAATAAATGGCAATGTGGAAGTTAAAAAACTAAGAAAAAGAATCTAGAATAATCTAGAGAATATTTATGTTTTGAATTTAAAGTGCAAAGGAGACATTTTACAAAAATTTGAAATGTTGTCTTAAGGTTACCTAGTGAGATTTGTAGATTCTTCCCAGAGAATAAAAAGTTGACATTGTTTCCCAGATCTGAAGTAAGTAAAGTTTCCTTATATAATTTTTATATAAACATTGTTTTTCCATATCTGAAATAGATAAAGTTTCCTTAAATAATTTTCTATATAAGATCATACACAAAGATAGCCCATAAAGCATATGTATAAAGTATTTTCCAGAAAATTAATGAGACATATGTGTATATTATACACCTTTTGCATGAATAACTCCCATTTATAAACATCAAAAATATATACTCATCTATTTATTCACTTGTGTTACAATTTAATTTACATTTATTTTATGCCTTATTCCAAGGAGATTTTCATTTTAGGTAACTTACCTTTAGTTATTCATTTAATGAATAATTCCTTTGTATTTTTAGGGCACTGTATTTAAAACACATAATATAAGTTCACAATGTATTTTTTTTTATCAAATTAGAAAATTAAGCAAGGCCTCACTTTTCAGAGATAGCTCTTGGACCCCTTGTGTCATGATTAAATATATTAATAGCTATGTCTAAGTCTCCAAAAAAATACCAAAGTCCTTCTTCCATATTCTAATGTTTCCAACCTGCACTGTTGAAGAAAAATAATTTTGTTAAAGAAACTTCTTTACTACTGTTATTAATGAAATGCCTATTATTTGCTAACCTATCTGATGGATGCCAAAAGCTAAACAGTGACAGGATGTGGCCTATTGCATGAAGTTGTTTACAGTAATTTTTCAGTTTGGGTTGTATTTTGTTATTGTGAGTCAGAAATTTAAAATATCACAGCATATAAAAAATCCTCTAGGAATCTTGTTTAGAACACATGTAGGCGGCTCTTCTTGAGGTGAGCACTGGGTGTTATAGGTAAGTAACGAATCACTAAATTCTGCTAATTAACTTGGATTAACTAACTTGGATTTAAATAAAATTAAAACACACACACACACACACACAGGTGGTTAAAATGAGAAATGGTTTATATAAATGTAATTTATTGTGATTCTTTTTAAAAAAATTTTTTAGCGTTACTTGAGAGAGAGAGAGAGAGAGACAGAGAAAGAGACAGAGAGAGTGCAGGCTGCGGAGGAGCAGAGAGAGAGAGGGAGACAGAGGATCCAAAGCAATCTCCATGCTGTCAGCCCAGAGCCTGATGCAGGGCTGGAACCTATGAACTGTGAGATCATGACCTGAGACGAAGACAGACACTTAACCAACTAAGCCAGTCAGGCACTCCAAATTCTTTTAATCATTCTAATCAGATATTTATTTAATACATAATTTTAAACTAAAGATTCTGAAATCTTACAAAATTATGTTTAAGCCTCAAGCCCCCCAAAGAAGGGGTCCATACTTGCCTACATGCAACCAGGTACATGCTGTAGGGTCTTCTCCACTCCTGGTGTGTAACTCTGGCTATTTCATGGTTTCTTCTGCAGGGTATTCAGGTCCTCCAGTAGTATCTCTGAGGAGATTTCTTTCATGTGAGCAACGTGTTTCTAAAATCTGGCTAATTGAGATGTTACCCTCAATCTCTGTGTTTCCAGTTTCCCCCCCTTCATTTGGGATTGTATTCTTTTTAAGATAACCTTTCTTTGGGATTCTTATCTAACTTCTCAGAATACATGTCTTTGCCCCACCGTCAGTAGACACGCAGCTATTTCCAAAAGCAATCCTGTCTGTCCCTACACCAGCCACACCGTTAGACATTTCAGTTGGGCACAATGCATTCATTTTTCCACACTTGAGGGGATATACTTGTGAGTAGCCCCATGATAGCATCCTCACTTATTTTAAGGATAGGAAAATATTGTTTGCTTTCCCTGTGTGAGACTGACTGCACTTTCTGAGGGAGTCATCTTCATAGTTTTGGGCAACTCTATTCTTATAGAGCCTGGCTGTATAGAATGAGATGGTCCCTCTAACCTATCTCCCCATCTTACTGTGCCTGTATGTTACATGATGTTCTCCTAGTAGCGTGAGTGTTTATTAAGTATTATGTCAGCATTTGCAGACTCAGACAAAATCTAGACAAAAAGACTCCAATTTTAATCACCTGTTACATGTGCTTTTAACAAGATATTTCCAGGGTATTTTTATATACATTGCAATTTTAAAAGTACTCAAAAATGCAAAATATGCCTTAAATTGAAAATTACTTCTCTTTAAACTCTTACCTTTTAGATTTTTGCTTTCATCATCAGTCACAGGGCCTAGCAAACATTGCAGATGTAATAATTACTACATTTTATTATTAAGTTTTTCATTATCAGTTCTTTTTTTACATGATTATTCAAGTTGCAAACATTTAAATGTAGAACTTCAGTGTATCTTACTGAGTGGTTTTGTCTTAATTTCTGATTTTTGTTTTATCAACGGCCCAAAGGTATTAGCAGAGTGACCAGATCTGCTTTCTACTTCATAAATTGGCAAAAAGAGACAACTTGTACAGAATAAGTTCAGAGGTAATGGAGAAAAGGAATAATGTTATTTTAGCTGACCACTAAACTCCTCCACTCTGTCTCACTGAAATGATTACATTAGCAATTCCATCAGGACCTTTGGTGTGCAGGAACATTGCTAGATCATCTTTGAAATCTTGTCCTAGATCTGAGAATGCTTTAAATTTTAAAGTAAAATATACATGGATCCCAGCTTTTGTAAAGTGCTATTGATCTGTCTGAAAGTAACATTTATGAGTCATATCCTTCATAGTTTTCAAGCAAATATGAATCTTCTATAAATGCACTTAGTGTAAAAATAGTTCAATAAGAGAAAAAAAGTATATTTTCAGAAGACAGAGATAAATTCCTGCTATTTTTTAAATGAAACTAAGGATTACATATTTGTAATTCACAATTAGTTTAACACAGAACATTAAATAAAGTCAATAAATGAAAATGACTGCTTTCTAAATATGACAATTAATGAAGCAGTTGGATTGCAATATTCATTATTGAAGCAGTTTTTCCCAAGATCATGCTATACAACTTCTACTGATTATTTTATTTTCTCTGAGACCTAATTAACTTGAAACTTCAAAATCCTCCCCTGAAAAAAAGAATAGCAATAGGACTTCTTTCTTTTGTTTATTGTTTAGATAAGATAATGCATGTCAAGACTAGGAAAGTTATCACTAAATGTTTCCAGTAAAATATGGATGGAAACAATAACAATAATGATTATTGATGCAGATAATTGTTTTAGGGTTTAAGGTCAGTACTAAATTTACACTAAAAACGAAATGATGGGTTACAATCAATAAGCAGAAGTGTGATTCCTTTGCCTAAAAGAAATGCTATACTGAGCAAACAACCCTCATTCCATACAATAACACATTATTTTTGTATGTTACATTTCAATGTAAGCATTGTGAAATAAAACTAGATGCTATTACTATTATTTCTGACTCAACACATTTGGAAATTTTAGGACAGGTAAGTGGACCACTGGATTGAATACAGACTATAAAATAAAGGGGCAATATCTCACTAAAGGCCATATTCTATACTTTATCAAAGATTTTTTTAACAAAAAAATCAAATGAGAATTATATCCAGAAATTGGAAGATTGAATATTTCAAATTGAAGAAAGTATTCTTCAATGAATTCTGAATGAATTCTGAATCTACTCTAATACTGTATTTAGCTCCAGAAAGTATTCTTTTATGTTCTGTTCAAGCATTTGAATATTTTTTTTAAAATGCATGATGATGTAGTTTTATTTATTTTTTGGAAATTAAAGAAAATTACCAAATGTTAGAAAATAATATCTTACCTATCAGACCATTTTAAGGACCACCCTAAATATTAGAAGTATGGAATTTACTGCTCTAGAACAATGTTTTTGAGTATTCAAAGAGCAACATTCCCCAGAAAGATTATTTGAAATCACAAATTATGATTTATTGCTTTTGTGACATCATAAAGATAAAAAGTATATTTTGCAATTTAATTCAGAAACTCACAAGATCACTTTTACTCCTTCCCAGAAGCATTCAGCAATGAGAGAAGGCACATTTTTCTTTCTAGTTGTTGTTTGTTTTTGTTTGTTTTGTCTTTTGTGTTTTTTTAAGGTTTATTTATTTATTTGGAGAGAGAACACGCATGAGTGGAGGAGGAACAGAGAGAGAGATACACATAATCTGAAGCAGGCTCCAGGCTCCTAGCTGTCAGCACAGAGCCCAATGTGGAGCTTATGCTCATGAACTATGATATCATGACCTGAGCCAAAGTCAGACACTTGAGGGGTGCCTGGGTGGCTCAGTCGATTAAGAGTCCGACTTCAGCTCAGGTCATGATCTCAAGGTTCATGGGTTCGAGCCCCGCGTCCGGCTCTGTGCTGACTGCCAGTTCAGAACCTGGAGATTGCTTCGAATTCTTTGTCTCCCTCTCTCTCTGGCCCTCCCCTGCTCACGCTGCCTCTCTCTCTCCCTCAGAAATAAATAAAACATTAAATTTTTTAAAAAAAAAGTCAGACACTTGATATAGTAAGCCACCCAGGTGTCCCAAGAAGCCATATTTTAATTCACTGTAGTTTTCCTTCGAGTGTCTGAAAAAGATAAACTGAATGACAATGAATGAATGATAGGTAGCTTTCTATATCACCTAATTAAGAGTCAGAATTGCCTCTCAGCTCTTTTCTGTGAAATAATATTATGTGGTTTAGCATGGGAAATAACTTATAGCATTCAAATTGCAACGCCCTTTCCTTCATATATGTAAGTGATGCTTCCTTGATATTTCACAATGTACCTTTTCAGTCTATGTTCCAAGATTCAAATGTAAAGAGAGTAAAAATTAAGTGATTTTAATGTGAATTTTCTGTGCTAAAGAGAACAAAAAAAATATGAATTAAGCCCTCATATATTTGACACACATATTCTGTGATGTCATTCATACTTTATAGATTAGTGTTTCCTTTGATATAATTAGCACTGACAATATCACTGGATTAACTAATTTCCAGTTGCATATGTCTCATCTGATTTCTCTAAGCACAATAACTCTCCTTGATATTTCAAATGGTTTATAAATTCTTTGTAATAGAGTCACTTAATTTGCTTATATTTGCTAATAGAGTACTAGGACTGGGGTAAACAACCTGTCATTTCAAATAAAATCAAGTTTTCAGATATATGTAATTATGTACATACATATATATACATATATATATATATACCTTTTTTAATCTACTCATGCAAAATCATCATGCTTGTAAATCTATTTTTTTTAGGTAGAAACAGACTTACAATTCTTCACTCAAAGACACAATTATTTTTATTGCTTGTTGATATTTTATTTGGAATTGAAATATTATTTATATTATTTTTTAGTTTTGGATACAACTGTGAAACACTAATTTTTTTTAAATTTCTTAATATTTATTCATTTTTGAGAGACAGAGCCCAAGTAGTAAAGGGGTAGAGAGAGAGGGAGACACAGAATCCAAAGCAGGCTCCAGGCTCTGAGCTCTCAGCACAGAGCCCAACGGGGAGCTCAAATCAATGAAACATGAGATCATGACCTGAGCCGAAGTCAGACGCTTAAATGACTGATCCACACAGAAACCCTGACATTATTCTATGTTTTTAATTGAAATGTAACCATGAGCAAAAAACAAACCAAAAAAAAACCAAAAAAACAAAAAACTCACAAAAAAACAAAAACTACATGATCTAGAAATATGATGTTAATTACATAATGATAGACAATGTTAAGGTTAGTTAATAAACAAGCTATTTCTTTTAGTTTATTTATTTATTTTGATAGAGAAAGAGAGCCACAAACCTGGGAGAGGAAGAGAGACAGGAGAGAATCGTAAGCAGCCTCAGCACTATCTGCATTGTCAGCACGGAGCCTGAGCAGGGCTTAAATTACAAACCAAGAGATCATGACCTGAGCCAAAGTCAAGAGCTGGATGCTTCACTGACTGAGCCACTCAGGTATCCCCTATAAGTATGTTATTTTAATAGATAGTTACTAAGTTCGAGAAGAAGCCACAAATATCACCAGAAACGTCACAAAAATAAAAAAAAATAGAAAAAACAATAGAAAAAAGTGGCAAGTTGTTTAAGCTTCTAAAGCATGTGAAAACATATAATAATATATATTATATAAATATGTATTTTACATATATATATGTACACACACACAATGTATCATTATCCATTTCTTTTAATAAATAGCAAGGCAAATATGTCAGAATGGTGGTTGAAAGAAAAAAAAAAGAGAACATTGATTCAACTGATTTCAGAAGCCAGCACATTGTCTTACAGAAAAATTGTAGTATACTCTGAGTGACGAAACATTTGACCATTTCTCTTATCAATTATCAAAATACTTCACACTTTGAAGAGCAAATGAACCTGACTATTGCAAACAGCATCACATTAAAAACCTGTACTTCAATCTGTCCAAGTAAAATGAAATCAGCAATTACCTGAGTAATAGAAATTATATGCAATTTTTATGTTAAATATTTGAGTGTAGAAACTCTTTCAGATATTCATGATTATATTCATTACTCTTGAAACATTTTTCATGATGAGTCTTTTGCTTAATCAGTTCTTAACTAAGATGAAGATGAATAATTTGAGCTAGTATAAACAGGTAGCATAGAGTCAAGAGAAAATACTAGGACTATGGATGACTCTGTGGTATTATTTTGTACACCTTCTCTATTAATAGCATCCTCCCTACATAAAAGTAATGAAATGTGTTAACTGTCTTATTCTCTGTGTAACTGAAACCAGCGAGGAAACTGATCAAAAGGAAGTAAGTGTATACTATATGAGCACTGTCTTAGAAACTTCTATCTGGAACTGAAATTTTTTATCTTAACGTTGATTGAAGAACATTGTTTTAGAATAAGGAAATCTTAATTTTCTGAATGAATTAGGTAAGGTAATTATTCTGTGATCTTCAATTTCCTTATATATGAAAACATAAACTTTGACCAATGAACAGCAATAATTTTAACAATCTATTCTTTTTATGTCATCATCTGTAAAGCCCACAATCCTCCATAATAAATCTCATCTGGGGAAAGATGATTTCTCAAGTAAAATACATAAACTTGACAGATGGCTTAGGTAAGCAAAATGAAGTTTCATTTTACTAACAGTAGAGTCAATTTGTAAAAATGTAGTCCGGCAAGAGTGCTTATGATATAATATTTTGGAAAGTAATTCATTGAGGAGAAAATGAATGACTTCCCTTAGGGAGGGAAAAAAACTGCCAACTGCAGACTTGCTCACAAAAAGTACCAGAGGGGCACCCGGGTGGTTCAGTCATTTAAGTGTTACACTTGGGCTCAGGTCATGATCTCACAGTTTGAATCCTGCATCAGGGTCTCTGCTCCTTGGATTGTCTGTCCTCTTCTCTCTTTGCCCCTCACTCACTCTCTATCTCTTTCTCTCTCTCTCAAAAATAAATAAACATTTTAAAAAAGTACTGGGAAAACTTGAACATCTAAAAACAACTTCTTTAAAATTAACTCTAATAAGGCAAAAAAGAAAAAAAAAGTCTTGCCAGTCTTAATAGTGTCTGCAAAGCAGGACATTAGGACTGGGCATTTATAGAAAGTATGACCTGGATTATGGTGAGTTATGGTGAGTCTTTGAAGGTGGAAAGTAGGTGAGATTGGGAAGAGTCTCTGAAGTTATAGTTTATGACTGACACTGAGGTGAGAGAACTGATGAGCCAGTGTATTACCCAGCTGAGTAAGCTACTGTCCTGATATTTAGAGGGCTGTTTGCCAAGATGAGCAAACTATTTGACCAGTTTAATTGGTTTAACAGAATTTTTGGAAACAAGTAGGATACCATGCTACTTATTGGTTAATAATCTTATTCACCTGGGTAAGAATTTCATGGAACAGGTAAATCTTACTGAAAAAGTTGTTCATAGGCCTCAGCCTCAATAAGTGAGTTATGCTGACACAGGTCATCTCAATTTTCAGGACATAAGTTTCAAGTATGGGTAAAACCTTCTTCTCCAAATGACACCACGTTTATTTTAGTGCAGATTTTTCAATAGAATAGAAAAATTAGTCTTTAATATAGGATTCTAGGAGAGACCTGGAGGTTATATAATATTTGTAAACTATTTTCTCCACTGGTCTTCCACTACTGGGGAAGGGGGCACCTCTCTTCTCATTGCCTTCATGCTTCAGTTTGGAGGATCTGAAATGGGGATAACACTCCTGACTGATGAATACTCCTCCACTTATTCCTCCTACATATGGAAAAGTAGAAAAAACTGTGGTCAAGTTTCTTTAAAAATCTTGTTTTTTGCCCTGAATTAAAAAAACTCAAGTTTTTTTGGAAAATATCAAGTATATTTATTTTAATTTCTTAAAAGTTTGATGTGTAAAAATAGATAAGAATGTTAAAAATATACGTTTGCCAATCTGAATCCAACATTAAGTGGCGTTTCATTGATTAGAAGTTTGTAATCTTCAGGGACGCCTGGGTGGCTTAGTCGGTTAAGCGTCCGACTTTCGCTTGGGTTATGATCTCGCGGTTCATGGGTTCGAGCCCCGCGTCGGGCTCTGTGCTGACTGCCAGCTCAGAGCCTGGAGCCTGTTTCAGTCTGTGACTCCCTCTCTCTCTGACCCTCCCCTACTCACACTGTCTCTCTTTCTCTCTCTCCTAGAAATAAATAAAACATTTAAAAAAAAAAAAAAGAAGTTTGTAATCTTCATTACTGTCCATTTCCTTTCCTTTTTCTCCTTTAAAAGCCTGGCATCAATTCTCCAATTGTCAAAAAATTGTTATTGATTCATATACTTTCAAACTTTTGTGATTTAACCTTACTCAGTATTTTCAGTTTCTCATGGTGAAATATTTTAGGCTGCATTTTGTACATGCACGGCCAAAGATGATGTTGAGTCTAGCTGATTGTCTCTATATATACACACCTGGCATTAAAACACATAGACAAAAACTGTCTGATGACTTAATTTGTCTTAAACTTTGAATATAGTTATTAGAACTTTCTCTTAAAGAATAGTTATAAAAATGTTCTGGCTATAAGATAAGAAAGATATTATCAGCTATTATGCAACTCAAAATATAGTATGTCTCCTTTCAAAAAATATTTGAGTTCCAAACTTTGAAAGCGTGGGTTGGATGTAATTATAATGAAAATGCTGACCATTTGAGAAATTTTTCATTGTGGATGAAAATGGATTCAATCCTGGAAGACATATTTTAAATTATTTAGTTATTTGTAATTCAAAATTAACTGTATATATACATATATACACATAGTTATATTTTGAACATAATTACTTTCTGGCTCATTTAGAATAATATTTAGAAAATGTTTTATTTCTCATGAGGATGGAATGTTTTAAAAGATTTTGCCACTTTTAAAAAATTTTCCGTTTCTCATGTCATATTACTGGATACTAAAATAGGCTGGGCGGATACCATGCTGCCTATTTTACATCTGAAGAAATAGAATCTCAGCAGGATTGAACAATACACTGTTGAAAAGTAACACAGCTCATACATTCCAGACATTAGACTCAAACTAGAGGTTTTGTGTGAATCCAGTGGTTTTCATTATTTTCAATATACCTTCCTGCCTCTTACATATTAATTAAATAGATATCTTTTTTTTCATTTGCCTTAACTTATTAGGCACCCAGGCTTTCATCCCACACAGAAACACTTTTCCTCAGAATTTAGAAGCATATATGAAAGCAATAGAACTGAAGGCTGAATATGTGCTGATCTGTGGACATAAACTGAAAATAGGATCTATTAATGTCTTTTATTCTTGTTTCATTCATTTAAACCTATTAAAAGGTGTATACATAAAGTTGTTCATTGCTGCCCTTGTTTCTATATAATTCTTAATTTACTTCTATCAGTAGATCTTTCACATATAAACGAGTGTTCATTAGAGTTTATAAAGTTATCAAAGTAAATGTTTAAAATGTTACAGTATACAAATCACTCTCTTGCAATGATTTCTATTCCTTTCTATACAATGGGAGAATTATTCTAATAGTTGCAGAACAGTAGTTCTTTAATTTCCATTGTTAAAATATACTTTATATTATAGTCCAAGAAAGTCATAATGTGAAAACAGTACTGACTCTTTTCATTTTATCAGTATGAAGGCACTGAGATCATTCTTTTTCAGTAAAACAATACGTCCACACAGAAAACCTTTTCTTTCTATGAATTTCATGATCCCAACTCCCTCCAACAGCTCCAAAATATGAAAATATGTGTAAGATTCTCATCACATTTTCCTAAAATGTGTGACTATTGTGCACAGGTTCACAGTAAAAAATTAATCTTCACTGAAGTATTATCCTTTACTTGGTGAGTAAATTCATGGATGCTGGAGCACTTGCTGATATTGATTCATGGATTTTTAAATTTGTGTTTCCAGATGGGTTGTATGGTATCATTTAATCCCATATATCAGAGCCGCCTTTTTACTAACATATTCAAGATTACTTTTTAGAGTTTAAACAACACCTTTCTTACAACTAATTGTTGGTTTATATTACAGAATAGTTTTTAATAAATGAGAAAGACAAAGAGAGTCAATCTAAGTATTATGTCAAGTAGATTTAAAAATACCTATTAAGACTCTAAACTTGTACTCTGTTTTATTCCTCAGGTAATTGCAAAGCTCAGTCTCAATTGTCTTGATGTTTATTATCTCTCTTTTTAAACAGCCAGCATAGGTGATCCTGGGTGGCTCAGTTGGCTAAGTGTCAGAATCTTGGTTTTGGCTCATTTCATGATCCCAGCATATGGGATCAAGTGTCTCTTTGGGCTCCACACTTAGCAGGGAGCCTGCTTAAGATTCTCTCTCTCTCTCTCTCTCTCTCTTCCTTTCTCCCCTGATCAACTTTGTCAAAAAATTAAATTTAAATTAAAAATAAATTAAAATAAAATTTAAAAATAGCCAACATTATTTACTTAAAATTCCCCCGCTTGTTTGTAAATAGTAGAAATAGCAGAATTTGAATTAGCGGATGTCAGGGTCTACTATTCAGCAGCTATACCAGGTGGGTTTAGAGTCTAAGGAATTACAGGTGTACATCCTGAGTTACCCATTTACTAGCTATGTGAATTTTTGGGCAAAATATGTGGCGAATGCATTTCCTCATCTGAAAGAATTCTTAACTTTTAGAATAATGATAAAACATGGAAATTGTATTCATAATATTCAATATAATTTGTATGGAATGCTGCAAAACCATGCAATAGAGGTTCAATAAATAGTAGTTATAATGAATGATGTCTCAAGTCCATTTTTTAAATGTTTATTTATTTATTTTAAGAGAGAGAGGGGGGCACCTGGGTGGCTCAGTCAGTTAAATGTCCGACTTCGGCTCAGGTCATGATCTCACAGTTCGTGGGTTCGAGCCCCCGTCAGGCTCCGTGCTGACAGCTCAGAGCCTGGAGCCTGCTTCGGATTCTGTGCCTTCCTCTCTCTCTGGCCCTCTCCCACTCATCCTTTGTCTCTCTCTGTCTCAAAAATAAAGAAACTATTAAAAAAATAAGAGAGAGAGAAAGAGCATGAACCGGGTAAGTGCAGAGACGGAGAGAGAATACTGAACAAGCTACATGCTAAAGAGCAGAGCCCAACATGGGATTTGATATCATGAATTGTGAGATCATGACCTGAGGTGAAATCAAGAGTCAGAGGCTTAACCAGTTGAGCCACTCAGGCCCCCTTTTCAAGTCCATTTTTTTTTTTTAATGGCAGTGATTTGATTTTATTTTGAAACCTAGGAGCTATAGCTGCTACTTTTCCTAAATATTACCTCAGAAATATCCTATGAACTACCCTACATTATTTTATAAACAATGATGCCATTTGACTGCTTTTCCCTTTAGGTCAGTCCAATGTTAAAACAAAAACTTATTAACATCGTGGTGAATAGGGATTAGGCATTTGTCTTACAGATCTGTCTAAATCCAAATAAAATCTCAAAATATAGCCTTGATATAACAATATTGTTCCTGCTTTAATATTCTTACTCACTTAAAGTATTTCTCATATTTCTGTATTTTATGCATATTTTTAAAACATTTTAAATCTTTGTTGAGGACTGCCTGGGTAGCTCAGTCAGTTGAGCAACCACATCTTGATTTGGCTTAGGTCATGATCTCATGGTTTGTGGTGGGTTTAAACCATGTATGGGGCTCTGCACAGACAGCTCTCTGCCCTTCCCTCACTTAAGCATGTGCACACACACTTTCTCTCTCTCAAAAATAAACATAAAATAAATGTTGAAATGTTCATTGTCATTTTTCTTACCTAAAACCAAAGCCCTAACATGTTAATCAGCAGTAATTTAAGTCAGGAGAAGATGCCCTGTTAGTATTAACTTTAAAATTCCCCTAATAAATTTTCCCTAATAGTTAAAGAAATTATGTAGTAGGCAGAATTCTAATTATTATAATGTAATGACCCTGAAGATTCCTGCTCCTGGTGTACACACCTTGTAAAATCTCCTTAATTGAGTGTGAGCCAAATCTGTGAATGGGGTAGGCATTTACTTAATTAGTTCAACTTCTTTGACAAAAGTGTTGAGTTAACTTCCATAATTATGTTACAGTACACAAGCAGAATAAAGAGATTCTCCTCTGGCCTTGAAGAAGTAAGCTGCTGTGCTGAGAGAGGCCATGAAAGAGGTCACATGGCAACAGCCGAAAGGCAAGCTGAGAGTGGTCTCTGGCCAACAGCTAGAGAGAAAATGGAGACTTCAATCATAGGACTGCAAGGAAGTGAACTCTGCCAGCATGAAAGCGGAAGAGGACCTGAGCCTTATATGGGATCACAGCTTCAAAACTTCTTGAATTCAGCCTAATGGGATTTTGAAAAAAGGACCCAGTTAACTCATATCTGGCTCCTGATTCAGAGAAATATGAGATAATAAAATTATATTGTTTTAGGCAACACAGTGTGTGGTACTTTGCAGCAAAAAGAAACTAATTCACATTAAGTAAATCATAATGTTGAAAGGATTGCCACTAATGTATAAATATCATTCAGATTGGTCAGGGGTGCTTAGGCTAAGGGGAACATGAAGCCCTTGAGACTTATTTGGGAAAACTTTTCCATCAGATGCAGAAACAGACTAAGGTCTTGATCCATCAAAAAAAGTATTAATCTTAAGAGGGCAGGGGAAATTCTATTTTAAGTGTAATATGTTATCTACGAGTTGAATTTTTCTTTCAACCTTTTTGTCTTTACACTTAAAATGGAGTTTTATACAGAAAACATGGATTAGTATAATAGGTAGCCATAGATGCAAACAGTTTTAGAAAAAATATATGCACACTCCCAAAATCATTGTGCTTTATCTAAATTCTGAAACTTTGAGACTAATCCATGATGAATTGAATTTTTTCTATATTTAATAAAAAGAAGGGGCTGTGAGAAACAGTTTTCCCCAACCATATCCTTCTAGTTGCAGATAGATATTACCTGTGGTAATAACCACAGGTTTTGGGGCATACGTTATAGATGCTTTAGAATTTTATACAAAGAGACCAAAGCCAAGGTACTACTCTACAGTTATTATTATTATTATTATTATTGTTGTTCATGCCATTTAAGTAAATGAAAAACATAATTTAGAATAGCTAAAATTAGCACTCTGATTTCAGGAACTTTTCAGGAATGATAGGAAAGATTCTGGACATTTGTCTCATAAACTATAAAATATATATATAATATCATCCTAATGGAATATAATTTAGAGAGCTAACAGAAATGTCACAGACTTACAGGGCTGGTGGAAATTACTAAATGTCATCTGGCTCATATTCTCCTTCCTTTAGGAAAACTTGAAACTAAATCTTCCCAGATGACTCTTATTTCTAAAAACACCCTGAGGTTCATTAGTCTCACTAAAAATATACATGCAGGTCTCCTCTGTGAGAAATGTCTCCTTCATATAAACTATAAATCATAACACATGTACTTAAACTTATTAAAGCCTTATCATGAATCAGAAATAAATTATTCATATGTTTATATTGAAGCATAATGATATGTGCTGATTCATATTTAAATCACATGTAGGTAGAATTCTATTTGCAGTAAATCACTTCATATTTTTAGTGTCAGTATAGTAGTAGGGGTTAGTGCTATAGGCATGATAAAGACTAACTACATGTTCACCCGTCTTGATTCCTCTTGCTTTGGTTACAATTCTCAGCCTCTTTTGCACTTGGATTGGGACTATATAACAAGATCTTAGCTAAAGAAATGGTTGCAGAAATTGTGATGATAGTAACTTCACAGAGTGACATCCTCCTCTACAAAAATATAATCTGGGATATCTTCCATATTCTCTTTCTCCCTTTTCATTTGGCTGAAAACATAAGATTTGAAATGGTGAAGCAACACTATGGGAGAAATCCAAATCCTTAAATCACTAATTGGAGGAATGTGCCAGGGAAGAATGCCGGATCATTGATCTTTGATGTGAACAAGGAAAAAACCTTGTGGTAAACCATTGAGATTTAGTTTTAAACAGATTTACCCTATCCTAATAGTGTAGATTTTCATTGTATTAAAAATTAATGGCCTATGAACTTGAAGGCTCATTATGAAATATAGTTATTTTCAGATTTCCAGATGTTGGTATCTATAAATTTGACTTCGCTGAACCATTTCTTCCTTCATTCAGTCAACCAAACGTTAATCAATGTAAGCATCATTTATCAAAGACATTTTTTGATTCTCACTCATATACAAAGTCTTGTACCTGGCAAAGCTCAAATTCTAATGCAAATGACAACTACGTAATCCTATCCTTTGGATTGCTTCTTTTTCTCATTTGTCACCGTCATAAATGTTAGACTATTTTAAAATTTTTAAACGTGAGCGAGGGATTAAGTAACCACAAAATTGTCCAAATAATATTTTAGTTACTCATCATCCTTGATATATCTCTGCAAAAGAATCATCTGCCAAAGAATGCCTCATTGAATTTCTTTATTAAAGCTCTTCTTATCATTATGAAATAATGTGGCATGATTAACCCAGTCAACTCCAGATATCAAAATATATCTATTGTATTTATTATTTGTTTAATGGACAGACCAACAAAGTAGTAAATATATCCTCCTAAATTAGATGGCTATTATATGTAATATGAAAAAATAATATATGCAAATAGCAATAAGTCAAAAAAAGCAAACATAGGGGCGCCTGGGTGGCTTAGTCGGTTGGGCGTCTGACTTCACTCAGGTCATGATCTCACGGTTCATTGGTTCGAGCCCCGCGTCAGGCTCTGTGCTGACAGCTAGCTCAGAGCCTGGAGCTTGTTTCAGATTCTGTATCTTCCTCCCTCTCTGACCCTCCCGTGCTCATGCTGTCCGTCTGTCTGTCTGTCTGTCTGTCTCTCTCTCTCTCTCTCTCTCTCTCACACACACACACACACACACACACGTACACACACAAATAAATAAAAACATTAATAAAAATTTTAAAATAAAAAAGAAAGAAAATATCCTAAGGAGAACATGCTTATAATACACTTAACTTACTGAATATGATAGTTTAGCCTAGCCTAACTTAAATATGCTCGTAACACATTAGCCTAAGTTTGGGGAAAATTAACCCACACAAAGCCCATTTTATAATACAGTATTGAATATCTCATATTCCATAATTTGAATTCCATAGTGCAAGTGAAAAGCCAAATGATTCTATGTGTACAGAATGATTTTAAGTGTATTGATTATTTATCCTTGTGGTTGGTGACAACCACTGCCCAACATCATGAGAGAGTATTCTACTGCATACTGCTAGCCCAGGAAAAGATCAAAAATCAAAGTGTGGTTTCTACTGAATATGGATTGCTTTCCCATCATTGTAAAGTCAGAAAATCATAAATTGAACCATCATAAGTCAGGACATGCTTGTATTATTAAATATAGATTCTCACTCAGACCTTGACAGGCTGCTTTGCTTCTTAAAAGTGTCAATCAGTCGTAACCCCAGAGTTAATAGTAGAGGACATCACTAATATAGATGGTATAAGCTAGCATGGTATTACGTGATAGTGCAATAATTCATAGCTGATGAACTGTTGGTTGTCTTCACAAGGAATTTGAGCTTTACTGACAGGTAAGTAGCCTTAAAAGGGTTAAAAGTCTAAGTCTCCATCGCTAGGAAAAAATGTTAACTGGGTTGAACAAGGATCCCCCAAAATTCATGTCCACCCAGAACCTCACAATGTGCCTTTATTATGAAATAGGAGCTTTAGGATGTAATTAAGGATCAAGATGAGATCATACTATATTAGAGTAAACCTAAATCCAGCGAGGGTACTCTTATAACAGAAAGAAATGGACCCTTACAGGTACTGGTAAAGAGCTCATCTGAAGATAAAGGCAGAGATTTCTAGTATTCTGCCATTAGCCAAGAAAAGTTGGGGCCACCAGAGGCTGGAAGAAAGAAGGAAGGATCTTCCCTAAGCCCTTGAGAGAGCATGGCCCTGTTGACACTTCAATTTTGCCCTTCTGTCATATCAAACTCTATTGGAAGAAAATATATTTCTGTTCTTTTAATCTACCATATTTGTGTCATTTTTATGGCATCCTGGAAAACTGATACGGAGGGTTTCCAGGAGCCTGGTATATTGGCAATTTCACTGCCTAACACCGTAGATATGCAAGGTCCCTTCTACTCTGTAGAGGGAGAGAAAAGTTAACATCAACCAAGAAGCAGTTGACTGCATTAAGAGAAACACAGATCTTGTAGTAGTCAGGCTTGTTTACTGTCATCCTGGCCTCACCAACTGCTTATTTCTATGAATCCCAGCTACTTAGCTTCTATAGTGAGGAAAATAAATGTCTCTATCTCATAGGTTATAATAAAGATTAAGTAAAATAATTCAATTTATATGCTTGACACAACAATGTCTGGTACATTTTAAAGCATTACTTTTACAACTACTATTAATACTGGGCTTCTACTACTACTACTACTATTACTACCTCTACTACTTTTACGACTGCTGTTGCTATATTCCTTCTCAGTCAATCTGTATTTATTTGTTTGTTTTGAGGGCAGGGTAGCACGTGAGATGGGGAGGAGCAGAGAAAAAAGGGGAGAAAGAGAATCCCAAGAAGTCTCCTCACTGTGAGCATGGAACCTGAGATCATGACCTAAACAAAATTAAGAGTTGGAGCTTAACTGACTAAGCCACCCAGGCGCCCTTGTATTTATTGAGTACTTACTATATAATGCACACATTGTACTAATCCCAAAGGTGGAAAAGTAGACAAAGAAAAAAGTCAATTCTTGTTTTTCCTGATTTGGTTTGATTTTTTTTCTGGGAGATGTTGCAATAGATAGGAAGTAAAATAATTCAATCTATTAGTGGAGAAGTGGTGCTGAAGTGTTTCCTTGCACCTTGCCCAAATCCTAGCTATCAGTAGCATTTTAAAGAAGCCTTCCTCATTTTATCTTTATTTGAGTGTGCCTTCAGTTTTCTTTTGAGTCCCTGACTTACATATGTATTTATCTAACAAAGAGTGTTCTCAACAGAAAAAATAGCAAGAATAGAGGCTGAAAGCCTGGAGTGTACCTTGAATGGTCAACCAGTGGCAAAACGGTACATATGGACTGAGGGAAGGAGTAGTAAGCATTAAAGTAGGACAGGGCAATCCTGAAAGACTTTGCGGGATCAGGGGTGGGCAAGCAAGGAAAGAATTTGGCTTTTGTTCTGCATGGAAAGGGGAAGGCATGAAAAGATTTGGAGCACATAAGTGGCATGATATAAATTAATAATAGGATTATTATAACTTTGCCTTTGACAATAAATAAATGAGGGCAGATACGGAAACAGTAAAACTAGTCTGGGAAGCTACTGAAATAATCCAATAAAGAAATGATTGTAGGGGGCCTGGGTGGTTCCATCAGCTAAGCATCCAACTCTTTATCTCAGCTCAAAGCACAATCTCACAGTTCATGAGTTTGACCCTCACATGGAGCTCTGCGCTGGCAGTGCAGAGCCTGCTTGGGATTCTGTCTCTGCCCCCTCCTGCTTCCTTGTGTGTGTGCACCTGTGCACCCTCTCTCACTCTTCCTCTCAAAATAAAACAAACAAACAAAAAGAAATGATTGTGATTGAACCAGGATGCTTGCAGTAGAGCTGATTATGAAGTATAAAATTTGGGCTACATTTTGAAGCCAGAAACAAAAATGTATTTCTGACACACTGAATATGAGATATGATTGAGGTGTCAGGAATGACATAAAATCATTTAATCTGAGGAAGTGAAAAAATGTAAACTATCATTTTTTTTCTGAGATGAAATGGAACATGAGGAGAAAGAAGTTTATTTTTATACAATGAGTTTGATTTGCCTAAGAGACATCCAAACGATTATATTCAGAAAGTGCTTGTTCATTTGAGTTTGGAGATCTATAGGTTTAAGCATACAGTTGCAAGTTTATTGGTAAAGAGAGAGCATAAAAATCCATGACAGTGAATAAAAGTAACAGAGGAAAAAGTAAAGAATTAAAAGAGAAGCTATTCAAAATCTTAGCTTTGGAGCAAACCATATTTTTAGGAAGTCAGATTCCCCTAATTCAAAATATTTGTGTTATCTTTTGGACATGCTTCGGCAGTCTACAGTTATCAGTATTTTCCAATGCATCTTATGCATGCAGATATTTAGGAAAATGTTATTTTCCTTCATTTTTTGTAAACTCATTTTCAGATTATGTTTCTATAATGAGACTGCATTACCTTGATGTTTATTTCACACTCAGCATGTTAGACTATGGGTACTGTTAAAGGCACCTCATGCCAAAGGAACCTGTATCTATTGTTCTTTCGTTGATTTCCTATATAAACAGATTTATGATTTATTCAGCATATACACAGGATACTTTCAGAGACACTCCATAAATATTTCTTGTTTTGAGATTTCCTTTAGGTTTGAAGTCATTGAAAATCTCTGCTTATTCGAGTATTTAAAAATTAAGGTTTTTGTTCATACCGAACAGTTGCCAGGTTATGATGGATCCCATCTGTTTGGGTGTACAATCTCTTTTTGTAAAGAATTTATTTGTTACACAGTTTTTATTTTTCTCAAAAGATTCTATTCCTTCATACTTCTCTTTTATTGATGTTCTTTTGTGTTCAGAGTTGTTTTCTCAATACTGCTCTTGAAACTTGTTTTTAAGCTTAATCTAAAATGTAGCTGATAACACATATAAAAACACTGTGGAATGTTGGTAAAAAATACAGCATTATCAGAAAACCTAAGATGGTTTTCTGGTCCCAGCTGCTGCTTTGCAATTTATAAAACGTGTGGTTAAAATTACACACCTGAACTCTCTGATCCTAGTTCCTCATTTACAAAAAATTGAATTCAATAATACTGCAAAATTTGCCTTATCGCTTTTCTGCTTTTTAAAAACTTTTACTAAAGGTGAAATGTCTAGTTACATAGTCTCAGTTTGAGTCTAAAAGAGTCTTAGAATTGTACCCAAAGCAAGAGGAATTGCAATTAGTGAACATCTAGCTGGTCTTCGTCACACCTGCTATAGTTCCTCTACCACCATACTGACACCAAAAAAAGGCAGTGATTCACCACAGATAGAATTCTATCTAGATGTGATTTAAATATGAATCAGAAAGCACCTGGGTGGCTCAATCAGTTAAGTATCCAAATCTTGATTTTGGCTCAGGTTATGATCCCAGGGTCTTGGGATCCAACCCCACATCAGGCTCCTGAGATTCTCTCTCTCTCCCTCTCTTTGCCCCTCTTCCACTCACATACTCTGTCTCTTTCTCTAAATAAATAAACATTTAGAAATCAATAAATAAATATGAATAATAACAGCAGTATTTTTCAACATAAACAAATGATGAATTTATTTCTGGTTCATGTCAAAGTCTTAATAAGTTTAAATAGATGTGTGGTGATTTACAGTAAATACAGAGACATTTCTCACAGAGGGGGAACCAGTATATATATTAATAGTGACATCACTGAATCTTGGGGTTTTCTGGAAATAAGAGTCATCTTGGAAGATTTAGATGTAAGTTTTCCTAAAGGAAGGAGAATATGAGCCACCTGACATTTAGTAATCTCCACCAGCCATATAAGTCTGTGACATTTCTCTTTGCTCTCTAAATTATATCTTATTAGGATGATATCACAATCAAAGAATACTAATTTTAGCTATTCCAAATTACTTTTTCCAAATGCTTAAATGACACAACAACAACAGTGGAATATTATCCCAGTCTTGCCCTCTTTATGTAAACTCTAAAGCACTTATAATGAATATCTTGAAGTGTGGTAATAAATGTGCCAATTGGTGGAGGAGAAACTAGTTAGGGAGAAACTAGCCTTTGCACTCCCATCTTCTTATTAAACTGAGTAAAAATACAATGTACTTTGACTTTGTCTCAAAGTTTCAGAATTTAGATAAACCATAATAATTTGGGGGATATCTATTTACTTTCTTCTTCTTATTTTTTGCTTGCTGCTTATTTTTATGGCCATTTTCTATAGTGATTCCATTTTTTTTTTTGTCTAAAACTCATCTCTAAGTATATAGCCAAATAAGTCAAAATGAAAATCCATCTGGTATGCATCATATACTCAGAATTACCCTTTCCTTCTTACAATGATTTTTTTTTTACATTAAGATCTTAGAGTTTGTTTCTACATCCCATGGGAAATTTAAAACTCCTTCAAGCAACATATGAGAATACTAGTTGTTTTACATTCTTGTGATCATTTGGATTTTCCATATTTTTCATTTTATCCATTCTGTTCTATTTGCAGTAATTTATTTAATGTGTTTCGTATTTGATTTTCCTAGATGAATAAAATTTGTGCATTTTTAACTTATTTATTGGCTATTTAGTTACCCTTCTTATGATTTTGTGTGTTCAAATATTTTTTTGTCTTTAAAATGTGTGTTATTATCCTTGATTTTGAGGAAGTAGCTCATTTTTAAACACAATTGCTTCGAAGTATAAGTCATTACTTGATAGATGTTAAGTCAAGATTAGTAGAAAAATCTAAAATAAAGATAGAAGATGTGTGTTGTAACCATTGAGGTTGCGAATGAAACTGTTGGAGGCCAGCTCCGGCAGGTCCAGGGGTCCCTGAAGGATGGACGGTGTTGGCAAGAGAGAGAGTGAGAGAGCCCCGAGATCCTTTCTGATCACCAGGCAGGCATCTCCGTCCTGTCGGTTTTGGTGTCTTTATTTATAGGTCAAAAGTTAACATGGAACCAGGAAATGGAATTTTTACAATGGATAGCTCTTTGTGATAAAATGTTTTTGGAAAATGTACAGATACAGGTTTTACAGAAGTCTTCTTGCAGAACAGCCCCAATTATAGTGAAGTTGAGTAACTAAGAAAATAACAAGGTTTTCACATTTTAATAATGCTAAGATTAAGTCATAGGTTTGCAGATACTCTTATCCATCCTCATCACAGCTGCCAGGGAAAAGGAAGGTGTTTGTGGAAAGCAGGCCTTAGGGAAGGGGCTGCTATACACCACCAGTTAGCAAAGGTGTATGTACTAACTTATCTTCTGCTCTTATCTGTTCCTTTTCTCTAAGTTAGGCTCTTTGTCTCTGGGCAAGACTTGATTTTCCAGTTATATGCTTTATGGCACCAGAGAGCCAACCATACCTTTAAAGAGTTTAGCTTATTTCTAATACATAAAATAGCCTCTTTGAGGGCATTTACCTTTGTGTCTAGTTTTATGATTTCTTGAATAGCTAGGGCATGAGAGACATTTTTGATTAGTTGATTTACATGTTGAGCTGTATGAACATCTTGGACTAACACAACGGTAGAAACAGAATTGTACATGTAATGTCACTTTTTATGAGTAAGGGTCATTAGCCTGTTCATAGCTCAAGGGAAAGTATGGAGGGAAACAGGACCTTCTGGAGACATGATGTCTGTTCCCATAATCAAAAGAAGAAGTTCCCACAATAAGTTCCTTCACAAGGTGCAATCATCATACCAGGGCCGGAATAAGGGGACAAGCCACTCCCAATATTGATCAACAAGGTACCCTAGGGGTCAGTGCTCAAGCAGAAATAATTGAGTGGGGGTGGATATCGGTCATCATTTGATTGGCAAGAGACCTTGCAAACTTGCTTTAACCTCACCAGGAGTTTTCTCGACTAGTGGGCTCAGAATGGCTCCCAACATGAAACCATGGAAATAGATATGATATCATAAAGACAATATAGAGAATAAAAGCCTCCCTCCCTCCCCTCCCCCCAAAAAAGCCCTGAGGGACAACTAGGACCAGAGAAAATAAAATAGTGAAACAGTTCACAAAGCCAAATAAGAATTGCCAAGTAAGGGAGGCAAAGAGAGTCTGAGCCAACGGCTTCACTAGTCTTGACATTGCTATTAGAGTCACTGAGCTGAAGTATCTGATGTTCAAATCAAGCTGACCCACCACAGATCTCTAAATAGCTTTCAACAAAGTCTCAGGGAAGTGCATCCAACTCTGTGTATTCTTGGCAAAATCCCACCCTTTATCGCTACTGCTTTATTTCTACTCAAAAATTCATAACCACTATTTCCATTAGGCACCAATGACATTAATCCCATCCACCCTACCCTCTGTTTATAAGTTGATTATAGAAACAGCAATGGAATAAGATTATTTTTTAACATCTGAACCCTAACCCCCAGGTAGTTCAATCTTTGGATTTCCTTTCATTCTCTTTGGAGATCTCAAGCCCTATGACTTTAAATTGCATATTCTGAATATAATTTTAACAACACTCAGGCATATCTCTAGACATTCTCCTCTGAACAACTTCACACATAAAAGAGTAAGATGCTTCTTAGGACTTCACCATGTAAGCATTCTTTTCCCACCAAAACCATTATAGATTTAGAGAAAGAATCAAAGATTTCTCATAATTGCCTCATCCATGCACATCCTTTAATATATATAAAATAACATCCATAATGAATATATTAATAGTAACTTATTTCATGTCATATAATGCTGAAATCCCTATTATGGCTTCACATCTCACCCAAAGTAAAAGCACAAACTCTTACTATCTCCTCCTATATTTTGATTATTTGTTCCTTCCCTGTCTTTTCTTCTCTTATTCCATTTCCTACTACTCTTACTGTTCCTCATGTTTTAGCCACAGTGGGCTCCTTGATTTCCTTCTAAACATTTTATCCCAAGCTGGCTTGTCATGACAGGGTAACTAACAAGCTGTAAGTACAAAAACAATTTAGCCACATAGAGTTCTTGAATTTCCATACATCACTTGAGTTCTTAGCTTCCACTCATCAGTCAGGAGGTTCCCAGTCAGGAATTGTAGTCTAAGAGGCAAAAGATAGTTACAAATCATATTTTATTATCTCCTTTCCCCTTCTCAGTAAATCTCATGGGTAATACTAAATAATTTTGCATCCCTACATTTCTTTTTCTAATCACTTGGAGTAATATTGAAGATACTTTGTGCAGACAATAGAGGATTAGTTTTTTCTTACTCTAAAGTATTTAAAAGTAAATACTGGTTCTCATAATTGGCATATCTGATCTTACACTGTGGTTTGCTTACATAAATGAACTGAGAAATACTCAGCTAGAGAATTTCTTTTTTTTTCTTTTTTTTTTTTTAAATGTTTTTTATTTATTTCTAGGAGAGAGAGAGACAGCATGAGCAGGGGAGGGTCAGAGAGAGAGGGAGTCACAGACTGAAACAGGCTCCAGGCTCTGAGCTGGCAGTCAGCACAGAGCCCGACGCGGGGCTCGAACCCACGAACTGCGAGATCATGACCTAAGCGAAAGTCGGACGCTTAACCGACTAAGCCACCCAGGTGCCCCTCAGCTAGAGAATTTCTTAATCCAAAGACAAAACTCAGGTGTGTTACGTTTTTTAATGAAAATAGTTGATCCGAAAACATAGTATTTTGAGGTAACTTTTCATAGTTAAATATTCTATTATTTTGTAAGTTCTTTCAGAAATAAAACATGGAAAAAGTATTTATTTTGCTTTGAAAGTCTTCTTTTATCAATGAGGTAGTATTGAATCTATAAATCATTCCTTACAATTTACTCAAAATGGCATCAGGAAAAATACTTCAACAGTACTCTCAGCAGTGGGGGAAAAATCAAGTTTTTGGATATATAGGAAATAATCAATAACTCTCTTTATAACAGCAAAACACTATATAATAATATATATACATATATGTAACACTATAAATATATATTTAAACATTAAAAAAACATTATTGGTCTAATCTCAAATTTTGAAAGAACATTTTTTATTTGTTATAATTTCCATATTAACTTTATTGGGATCATCATCTTTTCTACAATATTTTAAAGTCCTGATAATCATGTACTCGAGTGCCAATGCAGACATTAACTTTACTTAACCTGGATGATTTGTCTTAGTATGCTACATCTACCATAAAATTAGAGACCAACTACAAGTTTACGTAATCTGATCACCCAAACCATAAATTAACAGCAGTTGGAACATACATTGAGATTGTTACCAACATATCAAGGTAATTGAAATAGGCATTGCTCCTCATGCTCTTATAAAAATCGTAGGAAATCTGATTTTATAACAAAGTTGTTTTATATTACATGAAGATTAATCTTATAAAAATTAGCAAAAGAGCTAACAGCTATGTGTACACAAAAAGTGAATATAGAATAATGCTACAGGTACCTGAATACATTTTGGCATTCTTTAGTGTTCTTTACAACAACTTTTTGCTTGTTGTCACTTTAGCCTTTTATAAACTCAGCTTTACTTAGTAATCCTCTTAATCCTCTTATTTTCTGCTTTCCTACTTGTCATATATCTTCTTTCCTTCAGTGATAACTTTTCTAAAAGCTTTTTCTAACTCAGTCATGTTATTCTTATTTCTGTAACTATATTTACTTTACAGTGGACTTAGTGTCTAACTACACTAAGTGTCTGTCCTTAGTATGTACTAGACTAGGATATGCATTAAAAATCATGGGTCAACAGCAAAGATAATGAAATCTTTGGCTACAATGGCAGTGCTTTGACAGGAAGATCATGCTTTCTTTCAAAAAATATCCTTCTTCTAATATCTAACAATTAAGTCTGTACAAAAAAGAAATGAGATAAATTTAGAAAGTAGTGATATTAATTTTAAAATCCTCTGAAAAGTTGCCAAGAAATTGGTTGCCAACCCTCTGAAAGTATGAATGAGCGTATAAATTCAACCACGATGAAGAGTTCAGATAGATAAACATTAAAGCTTGTTATAGTTCTGATATTCTGCCATACTACCTTCACTTGATAACTTTTAAAAGTAAAATATTTGAAAGTCACATTTTACTTTATCTTACATAAATCTTGCCATTACTTAAAGTGTATTATATACTTCCTTTCTAAATTAAATATTTGATCAAAACTGAAACTCTACAATTTCTGTACATTACATATATTTCTTAATCTTACTGAAACTCACTATAGCCTTAGAATGCATGATATTTAACATAACTGTTATTTACTATGAATTATATCAGACAAAATTCCATTCAAAGGTTTGATGTTATACAGGAAAATCACAGCAATCAGCATAGTGAATCTTGAAGTTAATAACAATGATGATCAATCAATAAACTGTTAAAAATCGTGCTCCTAAAGTCAGAACATGGATTCTCTGCACCTCATCTTTGTCAACCAGCAATGAAAGGAGTAACTGTCTCATTTGTTGTGAATATTTAAAACAACATATAACACGTAATAAATAAACTACCATTAGCTAATGTCAGCATGTTTTCAGTTATGCTCCATGAAAGGCAAGGAAAGTCATGATTAAAAAAAATAATAATAAATGACATGAATGAGGAGGATAAGATAAGAAGATGTGAAAGAAAATCTTCAGGTGAAGTAACTTTTAAGGCTCTTGCAAAATCTAACCCCAGTCATTTCTTATCCACTTCAAGTCTACCAACAGCAGCAATGTGATTGTTCTAGAACTTGGACCTAAGCTCTACACAAATATATCTAAACATTTTCTATGACACCATATCCTCTACAAAATTATAAACTTCTTTTTTTATCTTTGAATTAATACTTCACAGTCTGTATGACTGAAGCATAATCTGTCACATCATTATCACTTGTAACCAAATGGTTCTTCTTTTCCTTTCTGCATCTACATTTGCACATGAAAAATAATCCCATTAGTATTGTCATTCTTTCATAATAGAGAATCTAAATTAGAGATTTAATTTGCTTGGATATAAACTGCAGTTATAGGGAGAAGGTTGTGTAATTTTAATAAATTACCAGAAGATTTTATTTACTTATAGAAGAAATAGCATTTCCATTAAATTTGAAAATAACTATTATGGCACCGTTGAAAAATTTATGCAAGCATATATAGTATAATTTGAGTTTTGCTTCTCATCTGGTTGATCCATTCCCTGGAGTGATGTCCATTTTCTCTACTTAGTGGTCCATGGACAAGTGCAAAAATCACCTTTGCCTTGAAAATCTGAAAATCCTGTAGAAATTAGTCCATAGACATTTTAGTTCCTTCCACATGTAGCAATTAGTTCATTCTACTGTATGTTACTTATTAGATGGCACACTAAGTATATGTTTATGTTTCTAGCTACCAAATAAAATTCCAGGTTCTCAAATCCAGTTAATCACTGTCTCTTGGGACATTGCCTAATGCTTGATACATAGTAGACATCAAAGTTAGAAGTAAATTTTTACAATCTTTATTGCATTGGTTAAAATTCTAGCTCTCCATTTCATATTTTAAGACTCAGGTATGCTTTTCCACAACAGTAGCTAATAAAATAGAATTTCTGTGTAGACCCCCTTTTAATACTGGTTCTTCTGAATTAAATTATGTATGGATAGGACAGAATAAGAAATTATTAATGTTAATGGAAAGTAAAGTTAAATTCTAAATAATTATAATCTTAGGAGTACGTAATATTATAAAATAAAAATATGAGAATCTCATAATAAGATTTAGGAATCTTTCCTAAATTCTTGTCCTGTATGGGGAATTCAGTGCACATTTATAACCTACACCATCCTTTTATGTTTTTGGTTACCATTATATATGAAATTTTACAGTGCATTTATTATAAAGAAATCTCCCAAGCAATGATGCTAGTTGCCTGTGTAATAAAAGCCTTAGCCTCTGAAGCCCTTATTTGCTAAATAATTAAATTGGTTGTCTTAAATAATAAATGATAATGAAATTGTCATCTATTTATTTTGAAGGTATACATTGTGTTTTTACTTTCATTTGTTTTGTTCTACTTTTGCTGTTGTTGTTATCCAGAAGTGTTTTGGAATTTATGTAAAATACGCTAACAACTTCAGAATAAATTTTCCCTGAAAAATGTGTATGAGAGATTTTTTAAAACATCATTTCACAATTGACATATTAATGTAGAAAATGTTTATATGCAGAACAGTTTTATTTAAAATTCAAAACACTGTAAAGACAAAATATATTGACCTATATAATTTAGTATAACGATTAAAAAGCATACTAATAGAACAGTCTGGCTATTTTTTTCCTGTGACTATGTATCATTTTTTCCCATATAATTAATGCTGTTTTAATTTCCAGCTATGTAGCTACTCTTTGTCCTCTACCTAAGTAAACATCTAGTCATCTATTCTTCTTCCCACATGCTCCAGTTTTAACTGTAGTCTGGAAAGTTTGAGTTGTAAATTATTTACATATTTGCTTATTTACCCAGTGTTTTAAAATTAATTTTTAAACTTGCACTATGGATTAAAAAACCTTTGCTATTTAAACTAAGATTATCCATCCCATGCAGGGATAGTAATCATTAAATAGATCTTTTAGTTTAAGCTTCCTTTTAAATTAGAATTGAGAGTACCTGCTTAATTTCTACATAAGAATAGGGGCACCTGGGTGGCTCAGTCTATTAAGCATCAGACTTCAGCTCAGGTCCTGATCTTAAGGTTCCTGAATTCCAGCCCGTGTAGGGCTCTGTGCTGACAGCTTAGAGCCTGGAATTGGCTTCAGATTCTGTGTCTCCCTTTCTCTCTTACTCTCCCCTGCTTGCACTCTGTCTCCTTCTCTCTGTCTTTCAAAACAAAATAAACATTAATTTTTTAAAATATTTACATAAGAATACAGGGAAAACAATTTGATATTTATTGTCCATGAAAATAAATGATGCTATATACATACATACATATATGCATACATATGTGTACACACACACACAAACACACACAGACACATATATATGTATATATATATATATATATATATATACACACATACACACATACATATATATGTACCATCATAAAGAACTGAGCAGAGTAAATCATTAACAACTGCTCTTGGATTCCTAAGATAGGGGAGAACACAGGACAAACTTCTCCTTCCAAGAATGGAGATACAGATGGGCAAATACAGAGAGTTCCTGCTTAAGGGAAGAGAGAATGCCTAGCAGAAACCTCCTGGGAACCACTGCCAGGGTAGAAAAACCTGGAACTATAATTAATGAATTGTGAGAGCTACTGTGGGGACACATCTGAGAGTTAAAAACTCCAGGGGGACTCAGCAATGGTTGGGGGGAGAAATATTGTAATAATTCCCACTGAGTACTTTACTAGTTTCTCACAGTAAATATCAGAAAAAAATCCCCTGCTGCTTTGAGGAGTGAGAAAGGGAAAACCATTTTAAAGTCATTCAGAGTACTCTGTTTTTCTTAAGAAGGCATATACCGAGGGGAAACTAGTTCATCAAACTTAGCTTGTTGTGGTAAAGTCCAAGCTTACTGTGGGAAAATAAAAATAGCCAACTCCAGCACTATCTAGCTGTCCAACTTAAGGAGGAGAAAATAATTAAGAAACTCTGTGAAGTCCATAGTCCAAAGGCATAGGCTCACTAAAAGCCCCACATCTCACTACTGCTTACAAAAGGTCTCTTTATAGCAATTCCTTTTACCCAGTATGTCATGTTTGGCTATCAAGAAAAACTTATAAGACATACTAAATAACAAAACAGAAACAAAACAAAAACCCACACAATTTGAAGAGACAGAGCAAGAATCAGAACCACACATGGCAGGAATGTTGGGATTATTATACCAGGGAGATACATATGTATTCTACCATCTTATCTATCTATCTATCTATCTATCTATCTATCTATCTATCTATCCATCCATCTATCTATCATCTATCTATCATCTATCTATCTATCTATCTATCTATCATCATCTATCTATCTAATCTGTCTGATATGCTAAGGGCTCTAATGGATAAAGTAGATAGCATATAAGAACAGATGGACAATGTAAACAGAGAGACGGAAATCCTAAGAAGGAAATAAAACACTAAAGATCAGCAATCTGTAATAAAAATATAAAAATACCTTTGATAAACATAGTAAACCATAGTAAACCATACGTGGCTGAAGGAGGAACTCTGAGTCAGAGGATGTATCAACAGAATCCTAAAAAAAAAAAAAGAAGAAGAAGCAAAGAGAGAAAAACTTTGTCAACAATAACAACATCAACTGAATACCCAAAGACTGTAAGACAAAAACAAAAGGTATGAAAAATGCTTAATGAGAATACTGGAAAGATAAGAAAGAGAAAAAGAAACCAAAGAAATATTTGAAACAATAATGACTGACAATTTTCCCAAATTAATATCAGATAACAAACAACAGATATGGTAAGCTCAGAGAACATCATGTAGCCTATATGTCAAGCAAACAAATAAACAAACAAAACAAATAAAACAAAAATTCCTAGGCATGTAATTTCCAAACTATGAAATATAAATGATAAAGACAAAAATCCTGAAAGAAGCAGGTAAAAAAAAAAAAAGGAAAGAAACACCTCAACTATAGAGAAATAAAGAACTAATTACCTCTTACTATTCAGAAACCAAGCAAGAAGCACAGTGAAATAGTCAAAATAATGAGAAAAACAAAACAAAACAAAAACACACCAACTTAAAATTATGTGCTCTATGAAATTATCCTTAAAAAATGTAGAAGAAACAGATTTTCTTAGGCAAATAAAAACGGGGGGAATTTGTTGCCAGTAGGCCTGTTTTGCAGGAAATGATGAAAAAAAATCCTTAGAAAAAAGGAAAATAATACAGGATAGAAATTCAGTTCTTATTTTTTAGTTTATTTATTTATTTTGAGGGAGAGAGAGAGAGAGAATGCACAAGTTAGGCGGAGGCAGAGAGAGAATCTCAAGCAGGCTACACACTGTCAGTGCAGAGCCCGACATAGAACCTGAACCCACAAATACAAGATCCTTGACCTGAGCCAAAGTAAGATAATTAACCAACTGAGCCACCTAGAAACTCAATTCTATACAAATTAAAGGACAGTATCAAAGAAGTAGTAATAACAGATAAAATAAAAATTTTTATTTGTTAATTATTAATTGACCTAACAGGTAAGTATTTCCTTAAAATAGTAATACAGTGTTTTCAATTAAGTATGCCTATGTCTGCATATAATGTGCATAAGCCTATATACATAGGCATGCATATATGCATTTATGTATAGGTAGAATTATGACAGCAATGATATAAGGAATAAGACAGATAAATTAGAATTATTTTTTATTAGAAGGTACATTACTCATGAAGTGGTATATGTTATTTGAAAGTAGACTCGAATTAGTTACAAATGCATATTGCAAACTCTGGAACAACCACTGAAAATTTAAAACAAAAGGTAGAATAGATAGGCATTTTTTTAAAAAGAAGAAAAACAGAATCATATAAAATGCTCAGTTAAAATCACAAATGACAGAAAGTGACTGAAAAGCTAAATTAGGAATAAGGAAGAGGAACCAATAAAAAACAGTAACAAATATGATAGATATTAATTCAAATATATCAATAATAACTTTGAATGCCAATGGTCTAAATGCACCCAATACAAACAAACTTTCATAGTGGATCACAAAGCAAAACCTAACTATGAGTTGTCTACAAGAAATCCACTTTAAATATAAGGACAAATATAGATTAAATATAAGAGAAAAAAGGGAAATATACTATGCTAACAGTAGTCAAAAGAAACCAGGAATAGTTATATTAATTTCAGACCATGCAGACTTCATATTAAGTAAAGTTATCAGGGATATAGATGATCATTACATAAGGATAATGGAGTCAATCCTCCAAGTAGACCTAATAACCCTTAATGTGTGTATACCTGACAAAAGAGCATCAAAATATATGAGACAGAAACAAATAGAATTGCAAAAAGGAATAGATTAATCACTATTGTAGTTGGACCTTTAACAAACCTTAACACATTTAAATGAATAGGAATCACAAAATGTCTGTTCTAATACAATAATGGAATTACTAGAAATCAATAATAGAAAGTTAACTGGAAAAACCCAAAGAACATAATAATTAAAAAACACACATCTAAGTAATACATAGGTCAAATAAATCTTATTAGAATTTTTAGAAATTATATTGAATTAAGTGAAAATGAAAACACAATTTATCAAAATTTGTGGAAAAAAAGGAAAGCTGGCTTAGAAAGAAATTTATAGCACTGAATGATATATTAGAAACAAATTTCTAAAATCAATCATCAAGGCTTCTGTCATGAGAAATAAGAAAGAAGTTGAACAAATTAATTCCAATTTGATGGCTTAGATCAGAAATCAATGAAATTGAAGATAGAAAATCAAAAGAGAATATTAACAAAAACAAAGCCAGTCCCTTGAAAAGATCAATAAATTTGATGTGCATACTAACAAAGAAAACACCAAAAAGGACAAAAATTACTAATATCTGAAATGAGAGAGGGAAACATCACTACCAATCGTACAAAGTTAAAAAGATAATAAAGGAATAGTATAAACAATTCTATGCTCAAAATTTGATAATCTAGATTAAGTGGGGCAATTCTTTGAAAGATGTAATTTGCTAAAATCCACACAAGAAGAAATAGACAAGCTGGTAAGGCATTTATCTACTAAAGAAATTGAATAAATAATTAATACTGTTCCAAAACAAAACAAAGGGAAAAGATATATTCACTGGTAAATTCTACAAAATATTTAAGAAAAATATTATACCAATTCTTTACAATTTCATTCAATGTAAAGAGGTAGACGGGACATTTCTAACGCATTGTATGTGGCCAGAATCACCCTAATACCAAGATCAGACAAAATGTTACTAGAAAATAAAAGTACAAATTGATATCTCTCATGAACATAGATACAGACTCCTTAACAAAATATTAGCAAATTGCCTTAACAATCTATAACATGAATTATATACCATGATCAAGTAGATTTTATTGAAGATATGCAAGTCTGGTTTAACATTTGAAAATCAATTAATGTAAAATACTCAATGTAATCCATAATATCAAGTCTAAAAAAAAAATCACATGATCATATCAATAGACGCAAAAAGAACATTTGTCAAAATCCAAAATCAATTCACTACGAAAACACTCAGTATACTTCAAACTTATCACTAACACAATAAAGCAAGAAAAGAAAAGAAAACAGATTGGGACGATATCTCTGATAGACAAAGATAATAAAGGACATACATATTGGGAAAGATGACCAAAACTGCCTTTGGTTACAGATGACATATTCATCTACATTGAAAATCCAAAATAATCAATTAAATCGCCTGGAACTAATAAACAATTTTAACAAATTTACATACTACAAGGCTGATATACATAAATAAATTGTTTTCCTACATACCAGCAATGAACAATGAAGTAGAATTTGAAATTAAATACAAACACAATTCCATTTAAATTAATATCCCTCCAAATAAAATGTTTATGTATATATCTAATAAAATATATTATATGCAAGATCTATATGAAGAATACTACAATTTGATGAATTAAACAAAAAATAATAATAACCATGTAAGTGCAGAGATATTCCATATCCATGGATAAGAAGACTCAATATTGTCAAGTTGTCAGTTCTTCCCAACTTTATCTATAGATTCAATGCAATCCCTATCAAAATCCCAGAAAGTTTTCTTGTGGTTAAAGCAAACTGATTCTAAAGTTTATATAGAGTGGAAAAATACCCAGAATAGCGAACATAATATTGAAGGAGAAGAACAATGTTGGATGACATATATTACTCAATGTCAAGACTTACCATAAAACTATAGTAAACAAGAAAGTGTGCCAATATAAATCAACTGTGAATAACACTGAGGTCCCAGAAATAGACTCACATAAATATGGTCAATTGATATTTGGCAAAGGATTGATCAAAGGTAATAAAATAGAGCAAATAATTGTTTTTTCAACATATAGTGCTGAAACAACTGGACATCCACATGCAAAAAAATGAATCTAGACACAGACCTAATACCCTCCACAAAAATTAACTCAAAATGGATCATTTTATTTAGATCTAAGTATAAAATGTAAAACTATAAAACCCCTAGAAGATAACATAGGAAAAACAAAACCTAGATGAGCTTAGGAATGGCAATGTCATTTTAGATACAACACCAGAAAAAAACAACTATAAAAAATAATAAAATAAAATACAGTAAAACCTTGGTTTGTGAGGATAATTCATTCCAGAAATATGCTTATGATACAAAGCATTTGTATATCAAACTGAATATCAAGAAACATTGGGTCAGTTGTGATCACGTGATGTTTGGTGAGACGTACTACCAGTTTGCATTCTTTTATCAAGTTAAAATTTATTAGAACTATTTGCTCATCTTGCGGAACACTCACAGAACAAGTTATTTGCAGTCCAAGGTTTTACTGTGATGGATAAGCTAGGATTCATTAAAATAAAAAAGCATCTGCTCTCTGGAAGACAATGTGAAGAGAATAAAGACAAACTGTGAGAAAATATTTGCAAAAGGTATATTTGATAATGAATTTTCATCCAAAATGTGCAAAGAACTATTAAAATTCAACAACAGGAACACAACTCAATTGAAAAATACATCAAAGACCTGAAGGTACATTTCACAAAAGATAATCAAGAGACATATGAGCATATAAAAACATATCTGTATCCTATGACATCAGAGAAATACAAATTAAAGCACTACTAAGATACTAATACACACTTATTAGCATGGTCAAAACCTAAAGCACTGAGAACACCCAAGGGTGAGATTGAACAGGAACTCTCATCCATTACTGGTGGAAATAAAAAATGGCAAAGCCACTTTGGAAGACATTCAAAAGATTCTCATAAAACTAAACATGCCATAAAATCCAGTAAAATAGTTCCTAGGTATTTACCCAAAGGAATATAACACTTATGTACAAACAAAAACTTGCACACAAATGTAGCTTTATACATAATTGCCCAAATTTGGAAGTAAACAATATGTTTTTCAGTAGGATCATGGATAAACTGTGGTACATTCAGAAAACAGAGTATTATTCAGTTCTAAAAGTAAATGAATTACCAATCTATGAAAAAGAATACACAACAAATAGGAAAGACCCCTAAATGCCTATGGCTAAATGAAATAAGCCAATCCAAATTGGCTACATATTGTATAATTCCAATTACAGTAAAACATTGGTTTATGAGCATAATTCATTCCAGCATCATGCTTGTAATCAATAAAGCAATTGTCTAATTGTTTTATTAATGGAGTAGTATATATTTTTAAGATCAGAAATAAGAATAACATTTAACAGTCATAATTTTTGTCATCTTCCAAAATTCCAGGAGAGAATTCTAAAGTTGCTTAAGTTTAGAAATCTCCTAAAGAAAAAAAGAAAATTCAGCTGATCTTGAGAACAATTGAGTAGTGTTTAGCCTGGCAGGCCTGACTTGTATCATAGAGAAAAAAATGTAGTCCTTAATTACATGAACACACTACGTGCTTCCAATCCTAAGTTTGGTGATTACCTCCCAGTCTTAAAGTGTCCTTTTATTTAAAAAAAATAGTTAGGGGCACTTGAGTGGCTCAGTCGGTTAAGTAAGTTTCCAACTTCAGCTCAGATCACGATCTCACGGTTTTTGTGAGTTTAAGTCGCACGTCGGGCTCTGTTCTGACAGCTCAGAGCCTGGAGGCTGCTTCTGATACTGTGTCTCCTTTCTCTGTCTCTGTCTCTGTCTCTCTCTTTGTCCCTCCCCCCTTCACTAGCTCGTTCTCTCTCTCTCTGTCTCAAAAATAAATAAGCATTAAAAATTTTAAAAATAGTTCTATGAAAATAGCCAATTCAGTTTATATCTAAGCAATTATTTAAAAATTACGTGAAAAGCAAATGAGTATTTTTAAACCAGAAAACTAAACTCAATGGAAGATTTTAGATAGCCATTCTAAGATTTCTCAATCCATTTATATTTTACAGGTGATAAAAAAGGGAAGTGTTAAATATTTTATCTTTTTGTGCAAATTATGTTTAATGAGACATACTAATAAGAATTTTAGGATATACCAAACATAAATTGTATCCACATGCAACTTAAAGAGATCATGTTTTAACATTTACTTTTGTTTTTTTGATAGTAACCTATCTATTTTTAATATAAATTAGGTAATTGTTTCTTTTCACATTTCTTTTTTTTTTTTTTTTTTTTTTTTTTTATTTCTAGGAGAGAGAGAGCGTGAGCAGGGGAGGGTCAGAGAGAGAGGGAGTCACAGACTAAAACAGGCTCCAGGCTCTGAGCTGGCAGTCAGCACAGAGCCCGATGCGGGGCTCGAACCCATGAACCGTGAGATCATGACCTGAGCGAAAGTCCGACGCTTAACCAACTAAGCCACCCGGGCGCCCCTCTTTTCACATTTCTATGTATAAATTTCATTTGGGTTTTCCATACATTAATTATACTTTCATTTTTAATCTTTTTGAGATATAGTTGACATATAATATTGTATAAGTTTAAGATGAACACTTATTGATCTGACATATTTATACATTGCAATATAATGACTACTCTAGTATTAACTAATAATTTTTATCACTTTACACAATTATGATTTCTTCTTGTGGTGAGAACATTTAAGATCTAGTATCTTCACTACTTTAATTGTATATACTACAGTAGAGATAACTATAATAACAGTGCTGTACACTAAATACACAGAACTTATTCACAGAAACTTCTAACTGAAAGTATGTAGTCTTTGAAAACATCTTCCCAAGTTCCCTACAGCTGCTAATAACTTCCATTTCTACAGCTGCGAATAACTCCCATTTGACCCTGTTTCTGGAAGTTCAGTGCTTTTTTCTAGATTCCACACATAAATGATGTAATATAGTTTTGTCTTTGTCTGACTTATCTCTCTTAGCATAATGCCTTCAAGTCCTACCCATATTGTAACAAATGCCAGGATTTCCTTCTTTCTCTTGTCTGAATAATATTTCAGTGTGTGTGCATGTGTGTGTGTGTATCTCACATCTTTATCCATCCATCCTAATGGACATTTAGGTTGTTTCCATATCTTTACTATTGTGAAGAATGCTGAAATGAACATGGACTGTAGCTATCTCTTTAAGATCCTATTTTTATTTCCTTTGGATATAAACTCAGAAAAAGAATTGCAAGACTATGTACTTCTATTTTTGATATTTGAGAAATCTCCATACTATTTTCCATAATGGCTATACCAATTTATATTCTTGTCAAGAGTGCACAAGGGTTCTCTTTTCTTCACACCCTTGCCATCACGTATCATCTCTTAGTGTGCTTTTCTATTTGTGTGTGCATGCGTGCGTGTGTGTGTGTGTGTGTGTGATTCTAACAGGTATATGAGGTGATCTCTTCTTATTGGGTTTGCATTTCCTTGATGACAAGTTTTACTGAGCATCTTTTCTTGAATATGTTATCCATTCATATCTCTTCTTTGGAAGAATGCCTTATTTAATTCCTCCATGCATTTTTTAATCAAATTATTTGTTTTGTGATTGATTTTTACGGGTTCTTTATTTATTTTGGATATTAACACCCTGTCAGATGTGTAGTTTGCAAATATTTTCTTCCATTCTGTAAATTGCCTTTCATTTTGTTAATTCTTTTGTTTTTTTATGTTTTAAAAAATTAAAATGTTTAAATTCATTTCTGAGAGAGAGACAGAGACAGTGTGAGCAGGGAAGGGTCATAAAGAGGAATACAGAATCTGAAGACAGGCTCCAGGCTCTGAGCTAGCTGTCAGCATAGAGCCCAACATGGGGCACAAACCCACCAACCATGAGATCATGACCTGCGCCGAAGTCGGATGCTTAACAGACTGAGCCACCCAGGAGCCCCCATTCTTTTGTTTTTTATGCAGTTGCACTTGTCTATTTTTGCTTTTGTGCTTGTGCTTTTGGTGTCATAGACAAAAAAAAAAAAAATTACTAAGACCAATGTTAAGGAGCATTTTCCCTCTGTTTTCCTCTAGTTTTCCAGTTTGATGTCCTTAGTTAACTTATATAAGTGGTGAAAGACAGGAGTCCAATTTCATTTTTCTGCCTGCAGTTATTGAGTTTTCCTAACATTTACTGAAGAGACTATCCTTTCTCCATTGAGTATTCTTGGCTTCCTCATCAAATATTAGTTGAACATATATGTATGAACTTATTTCTGGACTCTCTACTCTGTTCTATAGGTCTATGTACCTATTGTTATGTCAGTATCATACTGTTTTGTAGTATACTTTGAAATCAAGAAATATGATGCTTTCAGCTTTTTTCTTCTTCCACAGGATTACCATGGCTATTGTGGTCTTTTGTGATTCTACATAAGTTTTAAGGTTGTTTTTTTTTTCTATACTTATAAAAATGCCATTAAAATTTTGATAGCAATTACATTGAATATATATCTTTAGGTATATGAATATTTTAACAATATTAATTTTTATGAGTATAAGCATAGGATACCTTTCCATTTATTTGTATACTTTTACATTTCTTTCACCAAATTTTGTAGTATTCAGTGTACAGATCCTGTACTTATTTGCTTAAATTTATTCTTCAGTAATTTATTGTATTAATGCTATTGTAAATAAATTATTTCATTTTCAGCTATCTTTATTAGTGTATAAAAAAGCAACTGATTTCTGTATATTGATATTATATCCTGCAACTTCACTGAATTTGTTGATTACTTCCAACAGATTTTTGGTTGAGTTTTTAGAATTGTCTAAATAAAAGATCATATCATCTGCATATAAAGACAATTTTACTTTTCTTTCTGATTTGGATCGCTTTTATTTCTTTATCTTGCCTTATTAGTCCATCTAGGATTTCTAGTATTTATATATATAGGTATTCAGCTCTCATTTGACTTCCACTTGCATACAGTTTATTTTTCCATCCCTTCATTTTGAGCCAAGGCATACTCTTTAATCTGAAGTTTTCTGTAGGCAGCATATAGTTGTCTTTTTTTATGTTTATTTATTTACTTTGAGAGAGGGGGAGTGTGAATGCACCAGACAGGGATGGGCAGAGAGAGGGAGAGATAGAATCCCTAACAGGTTTCCAGCTGTCAACACACACCCCAGTGTGGTGTGGAACTCACCAAGTGTGAGATCATGACCTGAGCAAAGGTCAAGAGTCCTACCCAGGCACCCCATACTAATTTTTTTTTTATTCTGCCACTCTTTGCCTTTTGATTAGAGCATTCAATCCATCCATTTACACTTAAAGTAATCAATGCTATGTAATAACTTACTAATATCATCTCATTGTTTTCTGTTTTATAGTTCTATTGTTCTTTTATTTTTCCTCTCTTGCTGAGTGAGCACCTTTGTGGAATAGTAATTTTTCATAGTATTATGCTCTGATTCCCTTCTCTTCATCTGTTGTGAATCTGCTGTAAGTTTCTGTTTTGTCTTTACCATGAGGCTTACATATAATTTCTTATATAAAACAATTTATGGAAAATCGATAGCAATTTAAATTCTAACACATATAAAAATTCTACTCCTTTGCTCTCCTTTTTTTGTGTTTTAATATCACAATATACTCTTTATATTGTGTATTAATTAAAAATTTATTAACTATACTTATTTTTAATACTTTTAATCTTTACGCAATGGTTAAGAGGTTAACACACCAGCATATTACAGAATTAGCATTTTCTGAGTCAGACTATACAGTTACTTTTACCAGTGTATTATATGTCCTGTATATTTTCATGTTGCTAATTAGCATTTTTTCAGTTTGAAGAACTTTCAGCATTTGTTTTTGTTTTTGTTGTTAAATTTTTTTTAATGTTTATTTATTTTTGAGAGAGAAAGAGAGAGCGTGAGCAGGGGAAGGTCAGAGAGAGAGGGAGACACAGAATCTGAAACAGGCTCCAGATTCTGAGTTAGCTGTCAACACAGAGCCGGACGGGGGCTTGAACCCACAAACTGCGAGACCATGACCTGAGCAGACGTTGGACGCAGAACCTCCTGAGTCAACCAGGCGCCCCGAATTTTCAGCATTTCTTGTAAGGCAGTTCTAATTATGATAAACTCTCTCAGCTTTTGTCTGGGTGTCTTTATTTCTCTTATATTTCTTAAAGATAATTTTTCTGAGAATTGTATTGGCTGGCAATTTTGCTTCTTTCAGTACTTCAGTGTATCATCCCACTCTCTCCCAGCCTTTATCCTCTCAGGTTTCTGCTGAGAAATCTGATGATAATCTAATGGAGGTTCTTTTGTAGATTACAATCTTTATTTCTCTAGATGCCTTTAGGATTCTTTGTCTCTGATTTTGAGAGTTTCATTAAAATGTGCATTGGAGCATCTCTATTTCACTGCTGGTGGGTACACAAACTGGTGCAGCCACTCTGGAAAACAGTATGGAGGTTCTTCAAAAAATTAAAAATAGAACTGCCCTACAACCCAGCAATTGCACTATTAGGTATTTATCCAGCAGATACAGGTATGCTGTTTCAAAGGGTTACGTGCACCCCAATGTTTATAGCAGCAGTATCAACAATAGCCAAAGTCTAGAAAGAGCCCAAATGTCCACTGATGGATGAATGGATAAAGAAGATGTGGTGTGTGTGTATATATATATATATAATGAGTATTAATTGGCAATCAGAAAGAATGAAATCTTGGCATTTACAACTACGTGGGTAGAATGGAGGATATTGGGCTAAGTGAAATTAGTCAAAGAAAGACAAATACTGTATGACTTCACTCATATGAGGACTTTAAGACAGAATAGATGAACATAAGGGAATGGAAACAAAGATAATATAAAAGCAGGGAGGGGGACAAAACATGAGAGACTCTTAAATATGGAGAACAAACAGAGGGTTGCTAGAGGGGTTGTGTGACGGGGATGGGCTAAGGTAAGGGGCATTAAGGAATCCACTCCTGAAATCATTGTTGTACTATATGCTAACTAACTTGGATGTAAATTAATAAAATAAATTTTTAAAAAAAGAAAAAGTAAAAAAAAAAGTGCATTGGAGAAGATAACTTCAGATCTAAATAATGAAGTGATATCTTAATGAAGTTGGGTGTCCAATTTTTACCAGGTTTTGGAAATTCTCAATCCTTTTTAAATTATTTTTTTGTCATTTCTCCTTTTCTTGTGAAACTCAAATGATTCTGATACTGATTCTTTTGATGGTGTTCCATGGATTATGTAGGCTTTCCTCACTCTTTCTCATTCTTTTTTCTTTGTTTTCCTTTGAGTAGGTTAGTTATTTCAAAATTCCTATCCTCTAATTCACTGATTTTTTTTTTTCTTCTAGCTGTCTATTTCGATGTTGACGTTGTTTATGCATTCTTCATTTCTTTCACTGATTATTTCAAGCTGCAGATTTTTTGTTTGGTACTTTTACGTGATTTCTATCTCTTTGTTAAATTTCTTTCATGTGCTGATTTTCTGATTTCATTGAACTGTCTTTTTGTGTTTTCTTGTAACTTATTGAGTTTCTTCAAAATATCTATTTTGAATTCTTTATTGTTTAAATCACCAATCTCTACCTCATTGAGTTTAGTCACTAGAGGATTACTGAGATCTTTAGTGATTTCATGTTTTCTTAATTTTTTATGTTCTTTGAAGGTTTTCCTTGCTGCTTTGAATTTGAAGTAGCTGTCAACTCCTTCAATCTTTACTGTCTTTAGGTGAAAGATATTTTCAATGGTCCTGACCAATGAAAGTTGGTAATATATGACACTTTCTTCCACCTTGTATGGACCACCTGCTCTACAATTCTTGCTCCCTTGTGTGGAAGAATTCTTAAGCTTGTATGCTTTCTCTCTGTCTTACAGTGTGCCAGACCATCTGCTGGAAACCTCTTTTTTGCTTTCCCAAAGGTGGTACTACAACCAAAGACTGTGATTTCTCCCTTGCTCATAGACCTTGGACTGTTTTCTGTGCTACTCCTTGTCTGCCTAAGCTCATTCTCAACTTCACCTCCAGAAGCGCACATAAGGAGCTAGCCACAGAGTGGGAAGGAGGCATGGGTTTGGCACTCAGGTTTTTGGGGGTGCCTGTGGGCCAGTCAAGGGAATTCTTGGTGAAATTTTCTTAGCACTTCGTGGACAGGCTTCCTACTGGAGGCGAGAAAAGTGTCAGCAGGAACTACATCCCTTTAATGTCCGCTGATATTATTTCCCTCTTTCTTGATCTTCTCCCTCCTCCCAGTCATGGAGCTTCCACTTAAGTATTCTAGGTGCTGTAGGGGAGAAACAGATTTGATTAGCAGTGTCTTGCATAGTTATGGAAGGTGGGTACTCACCCACTGCTCTCTATTTCCCCCATGGGGGAGATCCCCAGGCTTCTTCTTCTTCTTCTTTTTTTTTTTTTTACAAATAGTTTATTGCCAAATTGGTTTCCACATAACACTCAGTGCTCATCCCCAAAGTGCCCTCCTCCATACCCATCCCCCCCCCCCGCATCCATCAGTCCTCAGTTTTTTCTCAGCATTCAAGAGTCTCTCATGGTTTGCCTCTCTCCCTTTCCCCCACCATTTCCCCCCTTCTTCTCCCCCATGGTCCTCAGTTAAGTTCCTCCTAATCCTCCTATACGTGCAAACATATGATATTTGTCCTTCTCTGCCTGACTTATTTCGCTCAGCATAACACCCTCAAGGTCCATCCATGTTGCTACACATGGCCAGATTTCATTGTTTCTCATTGCCATGTAGTATTCCATGGTATAGATAAACCACATCTTCTTGATCCATTCATCTGTTGATGGACACTTAGGCTCTTTCCATGTTTTAGCTATTGTGGAGAGTGCTGCTATGAACATTGGGGTACATGTGCTCCTATGCATCAGCATTTCTGTGTCCCTTGGGTAAATTCCTAGCAGTGCTATTGCTGGGTCATAGGGGAGTTCTATTGTTAGTTTCCTGAGGAACCTCCACACTGTTTTCCAGAAGAGCTGCACAGTTTGCATTCCCACCAACAGCGTAGGAGGGTGTCCGTTTCTCCACATCCTCACCAGCATCTAGAGTTCTCTGATTTGCTCATTGTAGCCACTCTGACTGGCGTGAGGTGTTATCTCAGTGTGGTTTTGATTTGTATTTCTCTGATGAGGAGGGATGCTGAGCACCATTTCATGTGTCTGTTGGCCATCTGGATGTCTTCTTTGGAGAAGTGTCTGTTCATATCTTCTGCCCATTTCTTCACTGGGTTGTTTTTTTCGGGTGTGGAGTTTGGTGAGTTCCTTATAGATTTTGGATATTAGTCCTTTAACTGATATGTCATTTAAAACTATCTTTTCCCATTCCATTGGTTGCCTATTAGTTTTGTGGGTTGTTTCCTTGGCTGTGCAAAAGCTTTTAATCTTGATGAGTTCTCAACCATTTATTTTTGCTCTTGATTCCCTTGCTTTTGGGGATGTGTCAAGTAAGAACTTGCTGCGGTGGAGGTCAAGGAGGTTGTTTCCTGCTTTCTCCTCTACGGTGTTGATAGTTTCCTGTCTCACGTTCAGGTCCTTTATCCATTTTAAGTTTATTTTTGTGCATAGTGTGAGAAAATGATCTAGTTTCATTCTTCTGTGTGTTGCTGTCCAGTTCTCCCAACACCATCTGTTAGAAAGGCTGTCTTTTTTCCATTGGATGTTCTTTCCTGCTTTGTCAAAGATGAGTTGGCTGTATACTTTTGAGTCCACTTCCGAGTTCTCAATTCTGTTCCATTGGTCTATGTGTCTGTTTTTGTGCCAATACCATACTGTCTTGATGATGACAGCTTTGTAGTAGAGGCTAAAGTCTGGGATGGTGATGCTTCCCGTTTTGGTTTTATTTTTCAGGATTACTTTGGCTATTCGGGGTCTTTTGTGGTTCCATACAAATTTTAGTATAGTTTGTTTTAGTTTTAAGAAGTATGTTGGTGCAATTTTGATTGGAATTGCATTGAATGTATAGATTGCTTTGGGTAGTAATGACATCTTAACTATATTTATTCTTCCTATCCATGAGCATGGAATGTTTTTCCATTTCTTTGTGTCTTCTTCAATTTCCTTCATAAGTTTTCTATAGTTTTCATCATACAGATCTCTTGTATCCTTGACTTCTCTTTTTCTAAGCTATGCCACCTCTGGGGGAGGAGTGATACTGGCAAAGTTCCTCATCTATACTCTCATGCATCTAAACTCCTTTTTTTTTTTCTCTAAAAATTTGGACTTCTACAAAGGCTCTCTCACCCATGGGTTTCTGTTCAAGTCAGCTTTCTTCCTGGTTCTTCCAGACTGTGGCCAAGAATGGCTGAAGCTGGCGTATCGGCTTCTGGCAGTTCCACACCCCACACCACAGTCTCTCTTCTTATTACCTGACACACAGTTGGGTGAGACTCATCTCAGATCCCTTGGCATATGGGTCTACATACATGACTCTTTCTAACAGAGATGTTAGATGCCAGATTTTAGTTGTTAAAGAAGGAAACAAAAGACATGTTATGTTGCCATGAAGTTTAAGCCATGTTTTGTAATATTTTGAGTTTTTAAAAAAATGTTTATTTGTTCTGAGGGAGAGAGAGAACATGGGAGAGGCAGAAAGAGAGAGAGAAAGAGAGAGGATCCCAAGCAGGTTTCATGCTATCAGTGCAAAACCCAATGCAGGGCTCAATGTCATGAATTATGGGATCATGACCTGAGCCAAAATCAAAAGTCAGGCGCTTAACTGACTGAGCCACCTAGGTGCCCCAAGCTTTGCTTTTAACTGACATTTATATTGGCCAGATCCAAAAGGAAAAGAGAAACTATCTTTCTCATATCAGAGAAAACTATTTGGACAGCTAAAATTTCATTCAATTATTTACATGTTTGCTATTCAAATATTTTATCATGCTACAAGCCCAGCTGGTAATTTTTTTTATTAAATATTTTCTCCATCTTGTCTTTGAAATTTCCATCCTATTAAAAAAAATGCAGCCTGACATTATTCACCGAGACATTCCATATATTCACAAATGTTTATTCATTACTGCCAAATACAAGCATTTCACTCTTTACTCACTGAACAATGCAAAATTACATATGACATTATTCATTTCCAGAATGTTAGAATCAATTAGAGGTCATAAGTCAAATGTACTGCTTGCAAATCTAATCACCTTAGGATGTGAATTGAATGGGGAAAACGAATAACATTTTGATGAGGAGACATGAGTGGGACAGAAAGTCTCCTAAGTTAAAAGGAAACAATTTATAAGATATAGAGTGGGCAAATATAAACTGAGTATGAGGTATGGGAACACACCAATTTGGCTTACATCAGATATATGTGTAAAGGCATAGTGGGAAAAGATGGAAATGTAAGTTTGCATCAGAAAGCCATGACTAAGAGTTTGATAATTATTTAGCCCACCCAAAGATTTTAGAGCAAGAGAATTTTCTTGTAATGTGCTGACTGTCCCTAGAAAATTTTTAAAAATCTTGTATTAATGAAATGTCTTTCAAGCAAAGATATAATGAAAAGAAGTGAAAATACCACCATAGTTAACAAAAACATTCCTGTCTAACATAATCAAAGAGTACAATACTAGATATTTTCCTGTAGGCTTCTTGATTTCGTAATAACTGAGACAATGAAGAAATGCTTTCTGTTGAAAAAAAGGAAAATCAAAAGTAGGAATTCAATAGGTCTGAGACAATATTTCTCAGAAGGGGTGAATATACAGAACTTAAATCTTTTAGGAAGAAACTATAATAAGTATCAATGCACATCACAATTAAAAATAGCAATTTAATTTAGATAAGTATCAAATAAGAACAAGAAATAGACTCCATCAGAGCATTTCAAAGCTATATATATGGGAAACATATGTTAAAGATCATTTTGGTTTAACTATTATAAATAGAAAACACAGGGGAAAAGATAAGAAATCTGGGTATTTATCAAACTCTCACTACATTTCAGCCATAATACTCGATTTTCATTTGTCCCTTAAAACATTCAATGTAGACATCATAATCTCCATCATCAAGCTCATGAATTTAATTGCATAGGATGTCACAATCCAATCCAATTGGATTGGATGTACTAGAAAAGGGTAAGAATATCTATTTTATTTTGCTCTGAAGTCAATTCCGCTATATCCTGATAATGTGTTATATTATAATTTTAACCTGATATAAGCTGCTAACTTTATCAGATAATTATAATATATTTTATTTCCAGGACTTAGAATTTATATTTTTAAAAATCATATCTGATCCTGACAACAATGAGGAAATGTTAAGGAAAGTGACATAATCAGAGGACAAATAATTTATCCTAAGTCATGGTTTTTTTTTTGTTTTTTTTTAATTTTTTTTAATGTTTTATTTATTTCTAGGAGAGAGAGAGAGAGAGCGTTAGCAGGGGAGGGTCAGAGAGAGAGGGAGTCACAGACTGAAACAGGCTCCAGACTCTGATCTGGCAGTCAGCACAGAGCCCGACGCGGGCCTCGAACCCACGAACCGCGTGATCATGACCTAAGCGAAAGTCGGACGCTTAACCGACTAAGCCACCCAGGCGCCCCTCCTAAGTCATGTTTGAATGATATTTATTAAAATAAAATATATTATGTCCAGGTAGTAATTACCATCACTTTTGGAGGACACTGACTCTTTCCATACACATTAAATGTGTATCACAGTAAATTCAACCATTCTTCCAAAGCCATAAATACTTAATAATCCCTTTTCCTACTAAAATCTAATATCTGTAACTACTATTTAATTGCTTAAGCATGCTTTAAAATTAATGTATTTCAGCAACTAAACTTAAATTTGCCTTCCTAATTATTTTATAAAGGCTCTCATTTCTAATTTCAGTGTCTAATTGGACAGTAGAATTTAAAACAAAGGGGTAGGAGGGCAGGGAAGAGAGGATCGACTCTATCCCTAATGTTTGATCTCCTGGCAGATTTTCTTTGTGTTACTTTGAAATCTCAGATAGGATATATTTATATACATGGAATTCTTTGTCCCAGAATATGAGCTCCTTCAACATTTTAAACCATGAAATAAATTCAGACTCCTACTTTTATTTATTCCATCCTTGATATCATCACCTTTACCTTTTCTAACCGAGGCCATGTCTGACTTGTGAATAATGAATCCCTGGTGCCTAGCAGGGTATCTCAATGACTATGTGTTACATAAAGGAACAAATAACTGACATATTCAATAAATGAACCATTCTGTTTTATATTCACATACCAGGTAGTCTTTATCAAGTACATTTATATATAAAATATGCAATTTTTTACACAGTCACATAGGATATTACTTAGTATACTATCATTGAAATTGTACGTATTATCATCCCAATTTTTTCAGAGAATATTGATGCTGAAAGGAATTAAAGGAGTTGTTAATAGGAACGCTCGGGATAGACTGTGTGTTGGCTAATGTTCATATTTGCAGATTAATAATGTCCAGATATGGTCTCATAAAATTAGTGAATACTGCTATGCTATTTTTGTTAATTATAGTGAATGTATTATATATTGGGTTAACAAAATCTTCTAATAAAATTAAGTATGCACCACAAATAGGTCTTACCATCATCATTTTTATATCATAGTTGAGATTCTATCTTGTATTATAAAACATAAATATAGACTCATAGTACATAGGCAAATAATTGCTGAATATAAATTCAAAAGAGTATTGGGACACCTGGGTAGCTCAGTCTGTTGGGCTGTCGGCTTCAACTCAGGTCATAATCTCACGTTTTGTGGGCTCAAGTCCCACGTCAGGATCTGTACTGACTACTCGGAGCCTGGAGTCTGCTTCGAATTCTATGTCTCACTCTCTATCTGCTTCCCCCACTTGATCTCTGTTTCTTGGTCTCTCTGTTTCTCTCTCTCTTTCAAAAACAAATAAACATTAATTTTATTAATTCAAAATAGTTCACAAGCATAATTTTAATACAATTTTTCTATTTAAAAGAGATTAGAGGGGTGTCTAGGTGGCTCAATCAGGTAAGCATTGGACTTGGGCTCAGGCCATGACCTCACAGTTAGTGGGTTCAAGCCCCACGTCAGGCTGTGTGCTCACAGCTAAAAGCCTGGAGCCTACTTTGGATTCTGTGTCTTCCTCTCTCTCTGCCCCTCTCCAGCTTGTTCTCTGTCTCTGTCTCTCAAAATAAATAAAGGTTAATAAAAAGAGACTAGAAATATTTTAGAGGTGATAAATCGCAATACAGAATACTATTTATTAATAAAAATAGCTTAATAGGAATACTTCAAGAAAACTCGGTAAAGAAATTTATATTTTCAATGATGCTGTTTTAACTAGACCGAGGATTCAATAGAATAAATTTTATATATTACTGTTTATGTTGAGAAGCTTTTACTTCAAAGAACATACTAAGAAAATTACAGTTAACAAAATAGCACCTGTATCATTTGCCAATCACTCAAAAGCATAATGAGCACAATAGGAAACTGGAGGAGGGTGTATTTTGTTACTCTCCATGTAAGATATAAAAATGACTTTCAACTTAGTTTTTTTTTTTTTTTAATATTTTTATTTATTTCTAGGAGAGAGACAGCGTGAGCAGGGGAGGGTCAGAGAGTGAGGGAGATACAGATTCTGAAACAGGCTCCAGGCTCTGAGCTGGCAGTCAGCACAGAGCCTGATGCGGGGCTCGAACCCACGAACCGCGAGATCATGACCTAAGCGAAAGTCAGACGCTTAACCGACTAAGCCACCCAGGCGCCCCACTTTCAACTTAGTTTTAAAAAGACAGCAATATTCATTTAGAGTATCATCATGTCTTAAGGGCATGCAGTAATAGAATGCATGAACTGAAAAAAAAAAACCCTCTATAGTATTTTTATTTGGGAATATAAATGAAGAAAGAAATAGATCCTGTCAGATAGGTAATAAATGTCACCAGAGGTCATAGAATTTAATTAAGTAATCCAATTTTTAAACTGACCACTATTCACTAAGTCTGTAATTAGCCCAAGAGATATTTTGAGAGAAACTGGGAAAAATTAAAACATATTTCTCTTTTGGACTCGGTGCCTATTTCTACTGAAATAAAAATACATTATAGATTTTTACTTTCATATAATCCGTTTGCAAAGGGTTTATAGACAGTAAGATAACTCATAGCAATAAATATTTCTTCCATGACTTCTTCAACTAGAGACAATATAGTTTCAGCCATTTCAGTAGGCTGAATCACAGCGTAAGTTTGAACATATTGCATAAATGCACTGTAAAGAAATGGAGCACTGTATAGAATTTACAGTATGGCAGATTATTGATATATTTCACATTTAAGCACATATTACCTTAAATAAGACTGGTGTCTTTGATAAGGACTTTTAACCTTGGTGGAATTTTCAATATCAAAAAATATAATTATTTTTCCCTTTACTCATTTGTTTTGTTTCTTAAATTATACATATGAGGGGCATCTGGGTAGTTCAGTAAATTAAGCATCTGATTTCAGCTCAGATCATGATATCTTAGTTTCTGAGTTCAAGCCCCACATCAGGCTCTGCACTGGTAATACAGAACCTGCTTGGGATTCTCTATCTCTCTGCCCTACCCCCAGCCACACTTTCTCTTTCTTTCAAAATAAATAAATAAATTTAAAAAATTCCATATATGAATAAAATCAAATGATATATCTTTTTCTGACTTATTTTGCTTAACATATTACTCTCTGGCTCTATCCATGTTGTTGCAAATGGGCAGATTATGTTCTTTTTTATGGCTGAGTAACATTCCATTGTGTGTGTGTGTGTGTGTGTGTGTGTGTGTGTGTGTGTGTGTGTGTGTATACAGTGTTGTTTATCCATTTATCAGTCAGTGGACATTTGGGCTCTTTCCATTTGTCTATCATTGATAATGCTTCTCTAAACATATAAACATCAGGATGTATATATTCGTTCTTATCAGTATTTTATTTTTTTGGGTAAATACCTAGTAGTGAAATTGCTGGATCATAAAGTAGTTCTATTTTTAAGTTTTTAAGGAAACTCCATACTGTTTTCCAGAGTGGCTGAACCAGTTTGCATTCCCACCAATAGTGTAAGAGGGTTCACCTTTCTCCATATCCTCACCAACACCTGCTATTTCTTGTGTTGTTAATTTTAGTCATTCTGACAGGTGTGAGGTGATATATTATAGAACTTTTCAGTTGCATTTCCCTAATGATAAGTGATGTTGAGCATCTTTTCATGTGTCTGTTGCCATCTGGATGTCTTCTTTGGTATTCTGCCTATTTTTAATTGGATTACTTGTTTTTGGTGTGTTTGTATAAGTTCTTTATATATTTTGGATACTAACCCTTTATCAGATATGTCATTTGCAAAAAAGAGAGAGATAGGGACAAACCAAGAACAACTACAGAGAACAAACTGATGGTTCCAAAAAGGGAGGTAGGTGGGATAATTGGTTAAATAGGTGATGGGGATTAAGAAGGGCACTTGTGATGAACACTGGGTGTTGTATGGAAGTATTGAGTCACTACCTGTACACATGAAACTAATTGACACTGTATGTTAACTAACTGGAACTAAAATAAGAACTAAAACAAAAAGTATAATTAGCTTTATCTTACAAGTCAAAATGGAAACCAGTCACACTGAGACTGAAGAAAGCATAGTATTTATCATGCAGATATGGTGGACATACTGAAAAAGTTTAAGTATATGTGATTAAAATCCATTTCTTTATTTTTGTATAAGGGTTAAAGGAGGAATCATAAGTAGATCTGAAAGTGCAATGAAGTATTGTATGGGATGGTGGAAGCCTATTATTGTCAGTTAGCATTAATGTAAAGACTTGTCAAGAAGAGTTTGCATTTCTGATAACAATGAATTGATCTCTGTAACTAAAGCTACCTTTTCAATAGTTAGTTTTTAAGGTAAATCTCTATGTCCTACGAGCATTCTTCCATACAATGACAACAAAAACAACAAAACAGCTCCCCACTTTTTCATAAGTGTGTACTAGATAAAGATATAATAGGTACATATTCCTCTAAGGAAATCAACCTACTGACAGTAAGGGATGAAATAGGTGGTGTCCTTTTTATCACTACAAGCAAAAATAAGAAACAAAAACAGTATGTAATAACTAGCTAAATTCATAAGCACTAAGAATTTGAAATGTGGAAAGATATTTACGTTAGAAAGTATGCATACAATCATTAAAAGGAACAGACAAGAAAGACCAGAGTGAGAATAAGATCACAGTAAAGAACAGGGGAATCAGCTTTAGATATTAATTAGCAGTGAAAGTCTTATATGGAAATTTTCTGCTACTGTAGATCTATCTTTTGGAAATTTACAAAAGGTCTTAATAATTTCCAGTCTGTTTCAAGTTGCAAATGACAACAGAAGAGAGTTAGTGGAGTGTAAAAAACTTTGCTAATATATATTTTTTTAAATCCAACATACTTCAAATTTGACTCAAGTGCTACATAGGCAGCAAGAAAAGGAATCACTGAATATCTTTGGATTAGGATCAAATGAGAAAGAGATTTCCAGATAAAAAGGAGAGAAGAATTAAAAAAAGAAAAAGAAAGAAAAACAAGAAACAAAGAAAGTAAGACTTCACGGGTTTAACTGTTTTCCCTAATAACTTATACGTTGATGATACCCTCCAGTACCTCAGAATGTGATTCTTATTTACAGATAGGTCATAAAGTTAAACTAAGATCATCAGCGTGCGTCCTAATCCAATGTGATTAGTGTCTTCATAAAATAGGGAACTTTGGAGGTAGATACAGACAAAAGTATCATGCTACCTGAAGATAAAACAGAGATCGGGGTGATGATTTTACAAGGTAAGGAATGCCAAAAATTGTCAGAAGCTAGGGGAGACCATGGAGTAGATTCTTCCCAGCAGCTTCGAAAAGGAACCAAACTTGTTAGTACCTTGACCTTGCACTTCTCCATTCCAGAACTGTGAGACTACACATTTCTGTTGTTAAGCCACTTATTTTGTATACTCTGCTGTGGCAGCCCTAAAAGACAAATGTAGAGCTGTACACAGTTCAGTAATGTCTACTTACTCTAATTAGTGAATAAGTTTTTATTTCTTCAAATCCTCATTTAAAAACACCTATGTATAATATGATTTTATAAAGGTAAGATTTTTTTTGTTTTGACATTTTCTTCAGAAAGTGTTAAACTATCCTATCCTTATTTTTTTTCTTTAAATCTTTTTGTAACGTTGCCTACTCTAGAGTGCAAGGTAAGCCTTTACTTTTGTTTAAATGGTAAATTTTTCTCCTTTTTGAATATTCTTTACTTTTGTTTCTAATACCACATTTTACAGTAAATTTTAGGTTTTCAATTTCAGTCTACTTATTAAATGAGCACTTTTTAAATTTACATTTTCCTTCATTATGTCATAAAACACACATGCAGAAAAAGTACAAAAAGTGTGAAAGTGATGTTTAATAATTAATCATAAGGCAAACAGCTATATTATTACCCAAGCTATGAGAGTGAAAATTGCCAAGATGTAGGATTCCCTGTGGTGTCTTTATCTAGTCATAGCTTCCCTTCATCTCTAGAACTGCCTATTATCTCATTTTATGGAAATAATTTCTTTATTTTTCTTGATTATTATAGTTCATGTATACATTCCTAAGCAATATCATTATGTACTGTTTGTGTGTGTGTATACATATACATAATTCCATTATTTCATTTCTTACTTTAACTCTTGACATTTGTTTATAGTTGTTGTTCATCAGTTCTAATTATTATATACCAATAATCATGTATTTATTTTACTTTTGTTAGCTATTTGGTGTTATTAGTTTGGGGCCATTAAAAGTAATAATGCCATGACTATTCTTTATCTACCTGCTGGTGGACATGTGCATAAGGTTTTACAGGGAGTATACCTAGCTATGGAACTTCTAGGTTATATAATATTATTTTGTATCTCTATACCCAGAAACACTGGAAACATCCTTGCTTTCTTTAACAAGGTATCTCCGACTCATCTTGATTTTTACCTGGTCCAAGGAATGAAATTAAATCACCTTACCAAGGATCCTTTTTTAGGATAAAATTATAATTGTACAAATTTGAATAGTAAAGGCTACACATTACTTTGTCCCATATAATAACTATAGACTAACAGGGTGATAAAAGAGATGAGGAGTTTTTAATTATTGCAGGGACAGAGCAAAGAAATTATTTTCTAAAAATAAAGATCATGGCTTTATATTGACATTTCCAGTTTATCTCAAGTATATTTTGCCTGCTTTAACAGGAGAGTTTCTAGTCTGACATCTAAGAGCATGAACTGTAGAGACTGACCACCTGGGTTAAAATCCAGGCTTCACTATGGGAATATATGAGACTTTTTTTTAATAGATTAGTGTGTTTTTAAGTGTCTTCATTACAGAATAGGAATAAAAATAGTTTCTCAAATCTTCTAATAAATACAAAGTACAAATAAATTTCAACTTCAATAAGAACATTTCAATTGACAAATAATTTAAGTAAAGGGGGAAATGATACTGAAATCAGCAATCATTGATAAACTCTTGGACTCTCTTGAAACAAAGTTCAAAGAGGCAAGATTGTAAAATTAATGACAATAAATCCATGGAACAATCAAAAGAGAGTAGGAAAAGGATCTATTTTTATACTTAATAATTTCTGAACTCTAAATAACACAGGATTCAACTATTAAGTACTATATGGGTTAATGTTTTAAAATGAAATATTTGTCTCTTAATGTGAAATCTGCAGTTCATCATAAAGTGAAGAAAGTAATGTCTTTAGCTTAGTTACTCTCCAGAGAAGCTGTTCTCTCTTTGTGTTGTCTGTGGGATATACTAAAGAGAGATGGAGGAGGTGAGATTTCCTCTATGAAAACAAAATTTCAGTGGGTTGAAGTAGTGCAGCTTCTCATAAAGCACTGAATGTTCTACACTAATCATTTTGGTGGAAATTCAAATATTTTATGTGGCATCTCTTAAGTTTATAAATTTTCACTATAAAACTAGAAATGTATTATTCAAATAAAAGACATCTGAACAAAATACAAATCAAAGCCATACTGAGATAACACCTCACCATGGTCAGAGTGGCTAAAATGAACAAATCAGGAAACTACAGATGCTGGCAACGATATGGAGAAATGGGAACCCTGTTGTACTGTTGGTGAGAATGCAAACTGGTGCAGCCCCTCTGGAAAACAGTGTGGAGATTCCTCAAAAAGCTAACAATAGAATAGACTACAACCTGGCAATAGCACCACTAGGAATTTACCCAAGACATACAGGAGTGCTGATGCATAGGGGCACACGTATCCTAATGTTTAGAGCAGCACTTTCAACAATAGTTAAAACATGGAAAGAGCCTAAATGTCCATCAACTGATGAGTGGATAAAGAAGAAGTGGTTTATATACACAATGGAATACTACTCGGCAATGAGAAAGAATGAAATCATGCCATTTGCAGCAACATGGATGGAACTGGAAAGTATTATGCCGAGTGAAATAAGTCAGTCAGAGAAGGACAGATATCATATGTTTTCACTCATATGTGGATATTGAGAAACTTAACAGGAGACCATGGGGGAAGGGAAGGGAAGGAAAAAAAAACAGGGGGAGGGAGGAAAACACAAGTACAAGGAAAACTCTTAAGTACATAGAACAAACTGAGGATGGATGGGGTGGGGGCTGTGGGGGAGAGGGATTATTATTGATGGGCATTGAGGAGGACACTTGTTGGTATGAGCACTGTGTGTTGTATGTAAGCCAATTTAAACATAAATTATATTAGAAAGGTAAATAAACTTAGGCATCCTAACAAAAAAAAGGACACCTGAACATACCTGAAGTAACCAATAAAATATTCAAAACAACATAATCATAAACACGTTAGAAAAATAAAACATTAAATCTAAAAAAATATAAGAAACTTTAAAATTCTACCATTAGTAGTAACACTTAAACTTAAATATGGAAAATCAAAACAAAATATTTTCTTAATTTTAACTAAACCTTTTGCATTCTTTAAACTATTAATATATATTACTACTTTTTTTAAAAGAATGATTTTTTTTGCATATCACATAATAAGGTAGTGACTCTTTTATGTACTCTTACCTCCCAAGATAATCGTGTTGTATTGGTGGAAAAGTAGATACGAATGCAAATCCTTAGGCCTATGAAAAAGCCCTCCAGTTATGTTCCATTGGAAGCATACATTGGCTTTTGCAAGAAGTACTAAAGTTTCTTTTAAAGTCTAGAGTAAAAAATAAAAAGGCCCTCAAGAGATAATATGAAGAATTCCCTTAAATATGAGACAGACCCAGAAATCTGGGGAACACCTGAGTCTTCCAAAGGAAAGTGAGCACATAATCAGCAATCAAATTAAGGCTGTGAGGTTGTGCTATGAGTTGAGTAAGGAAAATCATAGTTTCTTGGTTCCAGGTAGGATTGGAGGAATTATTAATGAGGAAACAGCCTATATGAGGGGAAGGAACAGATAGTGCAATGAACGGTGCATTCTGTAAAGCTCATTGTGGTGGGGTAGGCAGAAACACATTTGGAGGAACAAAAGGGAAAGAAGAGGAAAGTATGAAGGCTAATGGCATCTTAGATTTGAGAGAAAAAGGAGAAGCATTGGAGGAAGGTGGTCTTTAAGTGACTGAATTGCTTCAGATATTTTGAGGTTGTTGAGGGCCTGCTTGAAAATTGATTGGGAGAACTGTTTTCTGGCTTCTTCATATCAAGTAAAGAAAGCAGACCATTATCTAAGGGAGTCTGGGCCCCTAAATTCAAGAGCTCCTCAAAAGTGGACAACTTGGGAAGGTAGCAAACGCCAAAAGCTGCCATTGCAATTCTAAACTATCTCTAGTAAATTCTTTTGCCATTTTTAAAATAATAGAAAATAATTAGTGCCACAGTGGTGTAATACACAGTCTACTGGGAGATGGAAGGAGAGTGCCCAAAGTAGGATCAAATGGAAAAAGGAGTCAGATAGGAAAAAGCAGTGCCATGAACAATTTCCATCTGAGTCCCTAATGAAGTCCTCACTGGGAAGCTGAAAGACTTGTTCTGAACAATCCCTGGATGAGAAGAAAGATGAAAGGAAGGAAGGAAGGAAGGAAGGCCGGCCTTACAAAAGAGCTGGGGACTCCTGCTTCAGTGTTAAGGAGCAAATCTTCACTTGGAGGAACAAGACTGTGTCATCCAGGAAGTTCTCTCCTGACCAACAAAGAGCCAGGGAGATTCCTGCTAAACAGAAAAGGTCAAGGATTACACCTTCCTTCAAAAGAACCTAGAATATTGTTATTCAGGATGATTCTCAGTCAACATAAAACAATCAGGAAAGTTCTACAGAAATTAAAAAGAACCAGAAAAAGTCCTGATCAGTCAGAAAGAAACCAGGAAGAACCCCATTTAGTAGAAGTAAAGTAACCCTCTTGACTTTACTTTCTGGGCAGACAAATGTCCAGAGCACTGGATTTTCACACACTCCCATGGATCTCAATTTTTGCAGCGAGGCCAGGAAGGACAAAAAGGGCCCAAGAAACTGGCATGAATACTTGGCTGAAAACATCAGAGTCTGAAGCATATACCATTCTGCTCAGCTCACAGCACCAGATGTTGTGCCTGATTCGCGAGTTTCCAGAGACCTCCAAGGAACCGACACCGATGCAAACACAAAAGGGTCTTTATTACAAGCTCGAGCAGGGGCTCATCTGCTTACCGGTGTCGTGGCAGCAAGATGAAGCCAAGAACAATGCGAATAGGGTTTTTTAAAAAAAATGTTTTATTTATTTTTAGGAGAGGGAGAGAGAGACAGCATGAGCAGGGGAGGGTCAGAGAGAGAGGGAGACACAGAATTGGAAACAGGCTCCAGGCTCTGAGCTAGCTGTCAGCACAGAGCCTGATGCGGGGCTCGAACCCACAAACCGCGAGATCATGACCTAAGCGAAAGTCGGACGCTTAACCGACTAAGCCACCCAAGCGCCCTGCGAATAGGGTTTTTAAGGAGTAAGGGATGGGAGTGTTACAGTATAAGTAGCATCATAACATAAGCACCGATTACAATTGTACAGCACCCCTGGTAACAGCTTTGACCATTCAGTGTCTGTGAGGTGTTCATTACTTTTGGTGGGACCCAATCATGACTTTTGAGAATACTTTGAAAATGACCAATTGTGAAGTGAGTTCAAAGGGCCCACGTGGGGTTAAGACAAGTGGTGAGAAATTGGCTAGTTTGTATCTGCAGTTCCCAGCCTTGACTCAGACCATAGGAATGTTTCCTTTTACTTTTTGATTAGCTGAACTGAGGGCGGTCTGAGGATGGCTTTAGCCTTGAACAGTCTGAGGCTTTTCCTGGGACTGGGACTGGGGCTACGTGCAGCCCAAGGTTCCTCTTAATGGAGAGCTTAATTTTTGGCTCTTCACAGATGATGTAAAATAATAATAATAATAATAATAATAATAATAAATGTGTACTTAGATTAAGAGAGGATTTACCAGAGCCTGGGTAGTTTAGTTAGTTAAGCATCAGGCTCTATGTCAGGCTCTGAGCTGACAGTGTGGAGTTTGCTAGGGATTCTGTGTCTCCCTCCCTCTCTGCTCTCCCCTGTTCATTCTTCCTCTCTCCTTCCCTCTCAAATAAATAAACAGAACTTTAAAAATAATTTAAAAAGAGAGAGGGTTTATTCAGGAGTGAAAAATACTCTAATCTCAGGAATCCTCAAAGCATAGCATAATCAGAGTAAGTTTGTTTCTTTGTTTCTCTGATAGGGTAAAGGAAGGGGAAGTATGAATAACCAAAATCTTCTCAGGGGAAGCTTGAGGGCCAAGGGAAAATGATCACTGCGTGAGACAGAAAGAAGGCCTCACTTTGTGGAGCTGATTCCCCGAGTTGCTGAAAGAGGGGTCACATTCTACTTTTTTTGTGGGGTGGGGAGAGGGGGCTTGCTCGGGATTGTGAGAACACCAGAGTCCAGGGGACTGTAGGAAAGAGAGAAGCCAGACTAACCTTCATTCAAGACAAAACAGAATGTAACAAAGAAGCAACCTGAATATCTAATCAATCTCTATTTTTGTTCTTTCTCTCCTGGTCAGGCAAAAGAGCCAAGCCTCCCATAATTTGTGTAACTGGCATGGAGGACACAGTCATTAAATTGTAGCAAGTTGATCTCCCTTTAAGTTGCCATACAGCAGTCTGTCAGAACAGTATATCAAGGGTGATGAATGTATGAACGCTCAGTGTCCTACTTACCACAATCAAGGAGGTCATTTATGTGTCATCAAATAAATATGTGACAGGCTAATCTCAATCCCATCTGCAGGGTATTTTTCCTGGAGCACTCTCTGGTACCAATGACTTTCTCAAACAGGGTACTGATGGGAAACTGGAAACACACAACTAGAATTTGTTTGTTATTCCACTAAAAGGTTACCTTTAAAAGTGAGGAAGTTTCAGGGTAAAACATAACAATGTAGGACAGTGCCTTGGAATATTTAAAAACTATTACTATCTCTAAACATGAGGTCCAAAGAGAGCACAGACATAGTTATGAAAGGGTAGGCCACAGATTGAAGGTTAACAGAGATTATTAGATAATTTTACTATTTTCTGCATTTAAAAGTGTATTGCAAGTTGCAGTCCATTTCAACACTGAACAACATGTTTAACTGTTTAACACTAAACAGTATCATTAACAAGAGTTAAGTATTAGGGAAATGCAATTCAACCCAAACAGTACTATTGCCATTTAAAACCTATGCCATTCATGTGCCAATGATGAGTTAGAAAACCCAATGATTAATATTTTTGCAGCTACATATTTTCTAATGTCACCCACTATTTCCCTAATCTTTCCAATGTATGTACATGTGTGCACATGCAAAGATATTTTGTGTCATTATCAAATTTTTCTCTTTCTCAGTCTGTTAAGATTTTTTACTACATGTGAGGAAGGGGGCAAGATGGCGAATAAATAAGGAGCTCCGTACTTGCACTCGCGCCCATACATCACACAGAAAAGATCTGAAGCCATTGGAAACCTTACAAAACCTGAGAGACTGGGAGGAAAAAGGACGCAGAATCCACTGAGAAAGCCTTCTAACGTGAGTGCGAACCGGGGAAGGTAAAATTGGGCCTGGATCGGAGACTCCAGGGTGGGAGACGATCCCCCTCTACCCTCTACGGGGAGTGAGAGGGGAAAAACAGAGAGTCCGACACAGAAAAACCTCCGCTCGGTGCATAGAAAGACCGTACTTGCCAAATACCTGCACACCAGGTCCCCTCGCGACAACTGGTCCTGAGGGAGTCTGAGCACACAAACTGCTTCTTTGTGCCGCTTCAGGAGGTTCGATTTCAGAGCGGCAGCGCGCCTGCCGCCATTGTAGCTCCAGGGCGGCTGGGACCCCTGAAAGAGCCGCGCAGACACGGGGCATCCGCGCTCCTGGCTGGCTGGAACTCGAGAGGGAAGGCAAAGAGCTAAAAACTGGGAAATTTGCCTGTGAGTTCGTGTTTCGGGTGACAAGCCATAGATAGCCCCAGTTTTTCTCACTCCAGCGGGCTCGGGCTACGCGGACCCAGCAGGCAAGCCCCTGCGCATGCGCGCCAGCCCGACCCAGAGAAGGAAGCAGCGATCCTGACTCCGCCCCCAGAGCTCAGCAGGGAGCCTTGAATAGCCCGAGGGGGTTGTCTGGGATGCTGTGTCTAAAGCAACTTCAGCGGGGTGCGCGGACTGGGATTTGGAGATTGGAACTGGCCTGGGTTGAAGAGTGCAACCAACTTCGGCTGCGTCCCCGGAACGGGGAGTTGACACGCAAAAAAAAAAAAAAGCGAGCTGCAGCGCGGGGTTCAAGAAGGGACTGGAGCACCGTCACTCTCCTCCCCACAATCGTCAAGGCAGAACCCCCGCCTGAGGCATCGGATCACGCCATGCCCATCCCTGCCTGAGAGGTACCCTCCTCCCTTTTTCTTTTTTTTTTTCTCCTTTTTTTGTTTTTTTTCTTTTTTTTCTTCTTTCTTTTCTTTTTCCCTTTCTTTTCTTTTATTTCTTCTTCTTTCTCTTTTCTCGCTTTTTTCCCCAAAACACTGACCTGATTAACTCTGGTCGCCAGCTTGCTTAAACAATCACAACAAGTCCATTCTGTAAATGTAAATTCTACACCTACCGACTTTTTCAGCTATTTCTCTCAGGAGTAATTAGACTATATAGTTTCTCTGGATAATTCCAGCATCCTTCACTCACCTATCCAACCATATTCTACCCTTTACCTCTTTGAAAAAAGCTTCTTATCCCTACTGCCTGTTCATTCTATTTCCAAATCTGCCTCGTCTCGCCCTGCCTTCTCTCTTTTTCTCTATGCTCTTCAACCAGCACTGCATACACACGGCTATTTAACTGTAGCTGGGAAATCGAGGTATATGCTTTAAAATTTTTTTTAATGTTTTTATTTATTTCTAGGAGAGAGAGAGAGAGACAGCGTGAGCAGGGGAGGGTCAGAGAGAGAGGGAGTCACAGACTGAAACAGGCTCCAGGCTCTGAGCTGGCAGTCAGCACAGAGCCCGACGCGGGGCTCGAACCCACGAACCCGAGATCATGACCTAAGCGAAAGTCGGACGCTTAACCGACTAAGCCACCCAGGCGCCCCTCGAGGTATATGCTTTAAACCGTTCTTTGTCCATCGGTTTTCTTCTTTTTTCCTTTTCTTTTCCCCTTTTTGACCCTTTTATGTATTTTATGCTCCCTATTATTCGCCCTCCCTCCTCCGTCTTTTCTATTAACTTTTTCGTTTTCCCTCTCACTTTGCATGTTAGTTGAATCAGCCTGTGCGTTTGTGTGCTCCTGCTCCCTGTGTGTTTGTCTGTCTGTTTTCTTTTCCAGGGCTACCTCAAGAAACAAGCTAGAGTACACAAGGTGAAGAGTCCCAAATATCACTACGAATAGGAAAATAAAATAACTAAGGTCCCAACAAGAGTGACCGAGGGATACCATTCAAAAAACAATCTCTGAAAGGATAGGCCCTGGAAAGGCAAAGAGTCTTCTTGGATATAGCAGCACTCATAGAAACAGAGAGCATAACAGGTCTTTAAAACCAACAAGAGCCAGAAAGCTAACTAAAATGACGAAACGAAAGAGCTCTCCTCCAAAGAAACTCCAAGAAGAAATGACAGCTAATGAACTACTCAAAACAGATATCAGCAGCATAAGTGAACAAGATTTTAGAATAATAATGGTAAAATTAATAGCAGGGCTTGAAAAAAACATAGGGGACATCAAAGAAAAGATGGCTACAGACAGAATGGAAAATAAAAATAGGCATGAAGAATTAAAAAATGCGATAAATGAGATCCATAATAAATTAGAGGCCTACAATGCACGGATTGAAGAGGCAGAAAGGAGAATAAGTGATTTAGAAGACACCATTATAGAAAAACAAGAAGTTGACCAAAAAAGAGACAAACAGATCCAGGAACAGGAAAGAAGAATTCGAGAGCTCAGCGACACAGTCAAACGCAACAATATCCGTATCATAGGAATCCCAGAAGAGGAAGAGAGAGGGAAAGGTGCTGAAGGAGTCCTGAAACAAATTATAGCAGAGAACTTCCCCGACCTGGGGAAGGAAGTCAATGTGGAAATACAAGAGGCTCAGAGGACTCCCCTCAGATGTAACTTGAACCGATCTTCTGCATGACATATCATCGTAAAAATGGCAAAATACAAGGAGAGAGAATTTTGAAAGCAGCTAGGGAGAAAAGGGCCCTCACATACAAAGGGAAACCTATCAGAGTGGTGACAGACCTATCCACTGAAACGTGGCAGGCCAGAAAGGAATGGCAGGAGATCTTCAATGTGATGAACAGTAAAAATATGCAGCCAAGAATCCTCTATCCAGCAAGCCTGTCATTCAAAATAGAAGGAGAGATAAAAACCTTTCCAAACAAACAGAAATTGAAAGAATTTGTCACCACGAAGCCAGCCCTACAAGAAATCCTGAGGGGGATGCTCTGAAGGAAAGGTTGCAAGGAACAAAGATTCCAGAGACACCACCACAAACATGAACCCTACAAAAGATACAAAGACTCTAAACCCACCTATTTCAATAATAACACTGAATGTAAATGGGCTGAATGCTCCAATCAAAAGACATAGGGTAGCAGAATGGATTAAAAAACAAAATCCATCTATATGCTGTCTACAAGAAACTCATTTTAGACGGGAAGATACCTTCAGATTAAAAGTAAGGGGATGGAGAAATATATATCATGCTACAGGAAATCAAAAGAAAGCCGGAGTAGCGATACTTATATCAGACAAACTGGACTTAAAAATAAAGACAATCACAAGAGATGAAGAAGGGCATTCCATAATAATTACAGGGTCCATCCATCAGGAAGAACTAACAATCATAAATGTCTATGCAACGAATATGGGAGCACCTAAATATCTAAAACAATTAATCACAAACAGAAACAAGCTTCTAGATAAGAATGTGCTAATAGCAGGGGACTTTAATACTCCGCTGACAGCAATGGATAGGTCAACCAGACAGAAAATCACTAAAGATATAACTGACTTGAAAGACACATTGGACCAGATGGACCTGACGGATATAATTAGAACTTTACATCCTGAGGCCAGGGAATTTACTTTCTTCTCAAGTGCGCATGGCACATTCTCCAAGATAGATCACATCCTGGGACATAAAGCAGCCCTCAATAAATATAAAAGAATAGAGATCATACCATGCACACTGTCAGATCACAATGCTTTGAAACTTGAAATCAATTACAGGAAGAAGTCTGGAAAACTTCCAAAAACATGGAGGTTAAAGAACACCCTTCTAAAGAATGAATGGGCCAATCAGGCAATTAGAGATGAAATTAAAAAATATATGGAAACAAATGAAAATGAAAACACAACAATTCAAAATCTATGGGATGCGGCAAAGGCAGTCTTAAGAGGAAAGTACATTGCTCTCCAGGCCTATTTCAAGAGATTAGAAAAAGTGCAAGTCCAAAATCTAACAGCTCACCTAAAGGAACTAGAGGCAGAGCAACAAGAACGCCCTAAACCCAGTAGAAGAAGAGAAATAGTAAAAATTAGAGCAGAAATAAACAACATAGAGACCAAGGAAACAATTGAACAGATCCATGAAACCAAGAGTTGGTTTTTTGAAAAGGTAAACAAAATTGACAAACCTGCAGCCAGACTTATCCAAAAGAAAAGAGAGAGCACCCAAATAGGCAAAATTATGAATGAAAATGGACTTATTACAACCAACCCCTCAGAAATACAAGCAATTATCAGGGAATACTATGAAAAATTATATGCCAACAAATTGGACAACTTAGAAGAAATGGACAAATTCCTAAACACACACTCACTACCAAAATTCACACGGGAAGAAATAGAAAACCTGAACAGACCCATAACGAGTGAAGAAATTGAATCAGTGATCAAAAATCTCCCAACAAATAAGAGCCCTGAACCTGATGGCTTCCCTGGGGAATTCTATCAGACATTTAAAACAGAATTAATCCCAATTCTTCCCAAGCTATTCCAAAATATAGAAAGCGAAGGAAAACTCCCGGACTCATTTTATGAAGCCAGCATCACTCTGATTCCCAAGCCAGACAGAGATCCAGCAAAAAAAGAGAACTACAGGCCAATATCCTTGATGAATACGGATGCAAAAATTCTCAACAAGATCCTTGCAAATCGAATCCAGCAGCATATAAAAAGAATCATCCACCAAGATCAAGTGGGATTCATTCCTGGGTTACAGGGCTGGTTCAACATTCGCAAATCAATCAATGTGATACATCATATCAATAAAAGAAAAGATAAAAACCATATGATCGTGTCAATAGATGCAGAAAAAGCATTTGACAAAATACAGCATCCCTTCTTAATAAAGACTCTCGAGAAAGTTGGGATAGAAGGAACCTACTTAAACATCATCAAAGCCATCTATGAGAAGCCTTCAGCTAACATCATCTTCAACAGGGAAAAACTCAGAGCTTTCCCCCTGAGATCAGGAACACGACAGGGATGCCCACTCTCACCACTGCTGTTTCACATAGTCCTGGAAGTCCTAGCATCAGCCATCAGACACCAAAAGGAAATCAAAGGCATCAGAATTGGCAAAGAGGAAGTCAAACTTTCACTCTTTGCAGATGACATGATACTCTACATAGAAAACCCGACAGACTCCACCAGAAGCTTACTAGAACTGATCCAAGAATTCAGCCAAGTTGCAGGGTACAAAATCAACGTACAGAAATCGGTTGCATTTTTATACACCAACAATGAAGCAACAGAAAGAGAAATCAAGAAACTGATCCCATTCACAATTGCACAAAAAACCATAAAATACCTCGGAATAAACCTAACCAAGGATACAAGAGATCTGTATGAGGAAAACTATAGAAAACTTATGAAGGAAATTGAAAAAGACACAAAGAAATGGAAAAACATTCCATGCTCATGGATAGGAAGAATAAATAGAGTTAAGATGTCATTACTACCTAAGGCACTCTACATATTCAATGCAATTCCAATCAAAATTGCACCAGCATACTTCTCAAAACTAGAACAAACTATCCAAAACTTTGTATGGAACCACAAAAGACCCCGAATAGCCAAAGTAATCCTGAAAAATAAAACCAAAATGGGAGGGATCACCATCCCAGACTTTAGCCTCTACTATAAAGCTGTCATCATCAAGACAGTATGGTATTGGCACAAAAACAGACACATAGACCAATGGAACAGAACTGAGAGCTCAGAAGTGGACCCAAAAGTATACAGCCAACTGATCTTTGACAAAGCAGGAAAGAATATCCGATGGAAAAAAGACAGCCTGTTTAACAGATGGTGTTGGGAGAACTGGACAGCAACATGCAGAAGAATGAAACTAGATCATTTTCTCACACCATGCACAAAAATAAACTCAAAATGGATAAATGACCTGAACGTGAGACAGGAAACTATCAACACCCTAGAGGAGAAAGCAGGAAACAACCTCCTTGACCTCCATCGCAGCAACCTCTTACTTGACACATCCCCAAAAGCAAGGGAATCAAGAGCAAAAATAAATGGTTGGGACCTCCTCAAGATTAAAAGCTTCTGCACAGCCAAGGAAACAACCCAGAAAATTAATAGGCAACCAACGGAATGGGAAAAGATAGTTGCCAATGACATATCAGATAAAGGGTTGATATCCAGAATCTACAAGGAACTCACCAAACTACATGCCCGAAAAACAAACAACCCAGTGAAGAAATGGGCAGAAGATATGAACAGACACTTCTCCAAAGAGGACATCCAGATGGCCAACAGACACATGAAACGCTGCTCAGCATCGCTCCTCATCAGGGAAATACAAATCAAAACCACACTGAGATACCACCTCACACCAGTCAGAGTGGCTAAAATGAGCCAATCAGAGAACTCTAGATGCTGGCGAGGATGTGGAGAAACGGGCACCCTCCTACACTGTTGGTGGCAATGTAAACTGGTACAGCCCCTCTGGAAAACAGTGTGGAGGTTCCTAAGGAAACTGACAATAGAACTCCCCTATGACCCAGCAATAGCACTGCTAGGAATTTACCCAAGGGATACAGAAATGCTGAGGCATAGGAGCACATGTACCCCAATGTTCATAGCAGCACTCTCCACAATAGCTAAAACATGGAAAGAGCCTAAGTGTCCATCAACAGATGAATGGATCAAGAAGATGTGGTTTATCTATACCATGGAATACTACATGGCAATGAGAAGCAATGAAATCTGGCCATGTGTAGCAACATGGATGGACCTTGAGGGTGTTATGCTGAGCGAAATAAGTCAGGCAGAGAAGGACAAATATCATATGTGTGCACGTATAGGAGGATTAGGAGGAACTTGACAGAGGACCAAGGGGGAGAAGAAGGGCAGAAATGGTGGGGGAAAGGGAGAGAGGCAAACCATGAGAGACTCTTGAATGCTGACAAAAACTGAGGACTGGTGGATGTTGGGGGAAGGAGGGGTGGGCATGGAGGAGGACATTGTGGGGATGAGCACTGAGTGTTATGTGGAAACTAATTTGACAATAAACTATTTGTAAAAAAAAATAATAATAAAATAAAATAAAATAAAAAGATTTTTTACTACATGTGATAAAAGTGTTGTTTCAACTTAACTATAACATGATTGTGATGTAATTAATTAAATAACAACAGGTAAATGATTGGCAGAGATAATTCGAAAATGTGGCCTCTAATTCAGATAATTCATGTCATAAAATCTTGCTTTCATGTGTATATTCATAAAATTGGATACTATCCACAACGTTTTCATTATCTAGATAATTGTTTAATTATATGCCATAACTTGAATGTACAGTGTATGAGTTAAGCATCACAATGATGTAAACAAAGAAAATATTTACCTTTTGAAATATTAAATACAAAGCATATATTTCATATATTTCCCCTTTTTACTCTTTTGAGTTGCAGGGGGGAAAATAGACTGTCTCACTTCTCCAGAGAATAAAACTCTATGTTCTCAAAGGCATATGGTTGGAGTACTTTTTATGCTGAGTTTGGAAGCAATACAAATCTCTAAAAACACTGGACGAAGAAAATTGGATATGGTCTAATAAGCAGAGAGGACCCAAAGGTATTATTCACAGCATTTCTTAATATATCAAATTTTCAAGCATTGGCAATGATCAAATATATTTGAAATGTATTTTTCCTATTTAAAATAGTAAACAACTACCTGGGCAAATCTGGTAGCAAGATTTTTATCTGCACAAAGATAAGCATCCACACAGAATTTTAAAGAAAATCTTCAACTCTTTTGAAACATATTTGTAATTTCACACAACAGTGTTTATGTATGGTTTTCTCAAGCTTTGGAAGGTAACAACGTTATATAAGTTGAATTTCCTGCCTGACACTAAAATTGTATTTCATAGAGATTTTTCCAAAATGATTATTTCTTCCTCAATGCCACCTAGTATTTTTCTCAATTAATTAGAAACCAAGAATCTATAGAGCACATACAACCTTAGCTATCTATACCTAAGCACCCATATCACATTTAAGTCTCTATTATCTGTAACAAAATGCAAGTAACTCCATTATCTCTCTCTCTCTCTCTGTGAATGCTCACTATATCTGATATAAAGTCTTTAGTGTAAAACCAACAGATGTTTTCATTCTTTATATATTCCATTTCTAATACAACATTTTAGACAATAGGAAATATTTCAATATACTTTTGTTGAATACCTAATAGCATTTTTATCATATTTTATTTTTTTCTTGAAATAGATTAAATGATTAAAGCTCTTACTTCAAACTGTAAAATATTAATTAGAATGTTAAAAAATACATGGTGAATTTATTATCAGTAAGGATTATAATCAAGTTTTATTTTCATCAGTTTGTTATTATTGAACGTTGAAGTGGACAAACTATGACAGTGATTCAAAACTCAGGTTCCTAAAATCCCAGTCTTCAACTTATCTATCAGTGTATCTGCTGTCTATCTTGGACAGACATGGTTCAAGCATACGGAAATTTTATCAACAGTTTAGGGGGAAGATATAATTGAGGGGAAAAAACAAGTTAAACCATCTGAGAGCCACATACAGTCAAACACAAGCTCCAGTATATGCCTCTGTTTTCATGGCCACCATTCCTATGGCAGGATGTTCAAGGCAAAAGAGATGGAACCTTACTTCCCACTGTCTTTCTTAGGAAACCTTATGTCTTCTTCTAAGTGGCCAATGATGTTTATTTAATCTGCATTCCTCTAGGTAGAGATAATATGAACAAGGATAGTTAAAGAGTAAAAACTGAGTGATTACTCTCTGACACTGGAGATGTATCTAATATTAACATGTCCTGTATTTCATGGGCAGCTTTGACATTTAGTGGATTTACGGTAAACTGGAAAGTCCACAGTCAGATTGCAGAAGAAAGTTCTATTCTGTGGATAAAAGGGCTCTGAAGTACATTGTTGGGTACTGAATATATTTTATACTGTAATTTGTTAAAATATACTGGTGACCCATTTCCTTGTCTTGTTGTGCTCTATAATATGCAACATCTAATGTAATATATGATTTTATTTTTATTTACTTATTCATTTAGTTAGTTATTTTTAAATGTTTTATTTATTTTTGAGACAGAGGGAGAGCTTGAGGCAAGGAGGGGCAGAGAGAGAGGGAGACACAGTATCTGAAGCAGGCTCCAGGCTCCGAGCTGTCAGCACAAAGCCCAACACAGGGCTCACACTCATGAACCGTGAGATCATGATCTGAACTGAAGTCAGACGCTTAACTGACAGAGCCACCCAACTGTCCCCAATGTTTGTTTATTTTTAACATTATTGCTTACTAATTAGAATCTAAGCTTTTTATGGTACAGCATTTCTGTCTCCTTTGTTAATATTTATATTGCCAGAGTCTAGAATAACATCTGGCACAAGGTATGTACTTACCAATATGTATCAAATGAAGAACAGAGTATATATAAAGATGCAGGAAAAAATCCCTTTTCATAATGCTTTTACCTATCATCTCAATAGTGTGTAAATGTCTGCGATTACAAACCATCTTTTGGAGGGGGAGAGGACACAGTTCTGAAATGAAGTCGGATTTGGAGAATTTTCAAGATGCCCTGAGGTTAATTTTGACAATTCCTAATGTCTTCTGAACTTGTTCTGGATCAACGGGTAGTTACAGAAATAATGTTCTAAAGAGTCTTGTGACCTGCAAATTAACCACAATGCCAGGGTACTGTGCTCTGAATTTTTAAAGATCTGTGGTCATTTTCTGTGAAAGCATTTAATGACATGGGACAGTTACAGACACTTGCAAAGGTACCCCCAGACAGGTTTGGATCTAAGCTGGATTTACGGACCATTCAATAAACCCCATTCTGTATTCATTGTAGACACTGTTCTTTGTGGCTAGTAAGTTCTGGACAAGACTATATGCACATCCCTTTCACTGCTTCTACCTATCAAATGGGTTTATGCCTCAGATAGTTCTCAAAATCTTCAGTCAAGGAGCTCATTTAGTGAAGGGTAAGTAGGATTGCAATTTCTGCTACAAGACTATTTTCAGGCTGTTTTAAGATTGTATTTATCCTAAGCTGTGTGTGACTTCTGTATATTTTCACAGAGCACCTACTCAATTGTAGATAAACTATCTCTAAGGTACCCTTGATAGCTGTTATCTCTGCTTACCTGGTATAATTCATATAAGTCAGACTGATTTCCTTGGGGAATAGGTCCAGGAAGAGCATTACAAGATTCTGGATTCCCTCGAGACTGGAGTGGTCACATGGACATTTGGAAAGCTTCAGCCTCCTCTCTCTGTTCCCAGTACAATTTATAATGGTCCAGGATCACAAAGGAGATGGGTGTGTTTGACTACAAGAATATTTCTATCAAAGCAAAGGAGCAAAAAAATGGCTTCCATTCTTGATGATGTCAGTAGTTACGGGGGATAGGAAGAGATGAGGTCCAATAAAGTATTCCATGAACTGTCAGAAGTCATCCCTGATTTTCTTCAAGGTGTCCAGTCTACTACTCAGTAGTCTATATATATGTACACACACAACATGAAGTTGTATAAAACCATATTCTCTCTCAGAACCTTGTCAAGTCTCCTTAGGCCTTCCACCAGATGTACTTGGTTTTACCTTGAAGGAGGAAGGAAATATGGCTAAGCTATGTTTCACCTAAATTCTTTTGCTAGGCTTATTTGCAATAACCTTATTAGCTCAAGAACGTATCCAGGTTCCTGGCTCTTGTCTAAATTGGTCTATTTGATTGGTTCCTTCTCATTATTATTGGCCTAGTTTTTCTCACTGTTATTCTCCATATCAGCAGCCTCAAATGAGGTGTACATATACCTAAAGGTAACTCTAAGGGACATACTGAAAAAGTTGTAAGAAAATAACTTTTTGGCTCCTTAGTTTTTATTTGTAGTCTCTCCTGAACTTGAACTGTATGAAAATTATCCTGTTGTTAGGGCATCATGCAGATTCTCTTTTCACATTCCCTTTTACAATCACACTTCTCATACTCTACAAAAGAAAGTGTGCTTTTCATTCATCTGAAGTCTTATTGTGCATTGTCCTGGGTTATTAATAAAACCGTAGGGTGCTAAACAAAGGCAGAGTTCAAATGGGAATATTCTATTGGTGAGTGTTCATTAATCAAGTCATCTGAACCTATTTAAGGTCTTATCTTTTCCTATTTCATACATTTTTGTGGTAAGGGCAAAATATGATATTAGAAACTAGCTATTTTTACCTGTTTCTGGATATTTGGATTTTAGATATATTGTAATGTGGTGCAGCAGAGTGAAAACAAACTTTCCTCTTCTACCCATCATTATTAAAGAAAACAACACTTGTAAGGGTGAGTCCCATGAGAGCAGTGCACACAACACTGAAAATAAATATTGAAGAGGGTAACAGTCTCTTTACTTTATATATATTAGAATAGGCATATTTGATGTTTATTTTTTAAGCTGAAAAATAATACTTGCCTAATAATAGGTACACCCTTATTTATGCTTCATTTTTACCATTCCATATAATAAATCAGAACCTTGTGTAGGTTTTCATTTGCCCATGTCTCTTTCTGGGTCTTTTTTGCATATTTTCCTTATTTGAAGGTAAAGAAAGTGAAAATTTTCACATATACTTGCAGCAGACCAACATGACAATTTCATACACACTATATATAGATTCCTTTGAGTTTGAGGGAGAAATATTCTCATTTATGTTTCCAGCATCTCTAAACTCTGGAACTTCATCCGTCCATAATATGCTCTTTGTGCTTACTCCTGTTCTGTTTGTGTGTTGGTCAGGTTAATGTATCAACTTGGCTTGACACAGTACCTGGTTATACAAAGAAAAGCTAATCTAGGAGTCACTGTAAAGATACTTTGTAAATCTGATTAACACCTACAATCACAGTTAGTTGACTTTAAGTAAAGGAGACTATCCTCTATCATCTGCAGGACTATTTGAATCAGTTGAAAGGCCTTAAGAACAGTGCTGAGTTGTCCCTGACAAAGATTTTCTGCCTGGATTGTAGTATCAGTTGATGCAGCAAAATTGTCAGCCTGTGCTTCCTGAGACCTCCTCTATAAAGTTCTGACTTTTCTAGCCATCCTCCAAATCACACAGACCAACAAAGTCTGTATCAGTTTTTTTTTTTTTAGAATGCCTTAATAAATTATTACCAAAGTGTGGCTTGCAATAGAATTTTTTTTTCTTTCACCATTTGAAAGCCAGAAAACCAAAATCAAGATGTCCACAAGGCCACACTCCCTCTAGACCTCCAGGGAGAATCTATTCCTGTTTTTGTCCACCATCTGGTGGCTTCAAATATTCCTCAGCTTGCTCCCATATTATTCAGTCTGCCTCCGTCATCCCGTTATCTCCTCGTCTCCCTTATCTTCTCCTTTCTGTAAGTTTTAAAACTCCCTTTGCTTCTTTATTATAAGAATACATTTCATTGAATACAGGGTACATGGAGATACATCAGGCTAAGCTCCTCCTCTTAAATATCCTTTAAAAATCACATATTTTGCCATATGAGTTAATATTCACTATTTGCCATATTCCAATAATATTTCATATTTCCAATGTGAAATAACTTCTGGAAGCGCTTTTTCTTTTTGGCCTACTATAGGCTATCTTCTACTTTTTTTTTTTAAATATTTTTATTTATTTCTAGATAGAGACAGCGTGAGCGGGGCTCGAACCCACAAATCGCGAGATCATGACCTAAGCGAAAGTCGGACGCTTAACCGACTAAGCCACCCAGGCGCCCCGGCTATCTTCTACTTTTAAAGAGTCATGTCTATCTTATAAAATATATTACCTGATTCCAACATACCCCAAAGTCTCAAATCATTATGCATCAATTCAATCTCATCTAAATATCTTCAGTCTAAAAGTCCCAGATCTCATCATCTAAATCATCTAAATTAGGTAAGAGTGAGACTTTGCACATTACCCATCTTTGAACAAAATTTCTCTCCATTTTTTGACCTCTGAAGCTGGAAAATAAATTGTATGTTCCTAAAATAAAATGGTGGACAAGCCTAGTATAAGAGCTATATACTTTCCTATTCCTAAAAGATGATGGAAGGCAGACAGAAATTACCAGGTCCAACCAATTTTGAAACCCAGAAGAGCAAAACCCATTAGGTTTCAAGGCCTGAGTATAATCTTCTGTGATCTGAAGTTCTGCCACGCAGTCCTTTAGCTCAGTTCTCTTGGTCTACAGTTCATTTCTTTAGATGTAATGATCTGCCCTTGGAGTCATTCTTACTTTTTCTTCAGCAGTAGCACATATTTGCATGTGACTAGTTTTATTTTATTTTAATATTTTTCTTTATCTACCATATTTTGATAGTTGTTTTTTGTTTCAAGTTTTCCTTTAAATTCTAGTTAGTTAATGTATAGCATAATACTGCTTTCAGGAGTAGAGTTTAGTGATTCATCACTTATATAGAGCACCCAGTGCTCTGCATGTGAGTAGTTTTATGCATTTGTTACATCCTTGAAGAATTTTAGAAGTCTAGCAAATTTATGTTTAACAGTTCCTTCCTCAATTCATCCTTATCCTCTTGCATTTTACTATAAGCAGCAGTAACGATCCAGCCTGAACCTAAAACACTGCCTGGGAGTCTCCTCAGTGAAATATCCAAGTCTTTCACTTACAAGTTCTGCTTTCCATACATCTATCGGGCACAATGTAGCTAAGTTTTCTGCCCGTATAGGAGTAGGATCACCTTTCCCCTGGTTTCCAACATGTTTCTCATTTCCTTCTGAGCCCTAATCTATTATGCCATTCCAAAGATACTTACACATTCATAGCTATTTGCTTTAGAGCAGCAGTTTGCTTCTGATACCAAAATCTGTTTCCCAAGACCACCATAAAAACTTAGCACCATTGGGGGCGCCTGGGTGGCTTGGTCGGTTGAGCGTCCGACTTTCGCTTAGGTCATGTTCTCGCGGTTCGTGGGTTTGAGCCCTGTGTCGGGCTCTGTGCTGACTGCCAGCTCAGAGCCTGGAGCCTGTTTCAGAGTCTGTGACTCCCTCTCTCTCTGACCCTCCCCTGCTCACACTGTCTTTCTCTCTCTCTCCTAGAAATAAATAAAACATTAAAAAACTAAAAACAAAAAACCTTAGCACCATTGAATCACTTAACAGAACAAAAATGTTGTCTCATGGTTCTGAAGCCAGCAGTACAAAATCAAAGTGTCAACATGCTATACTTCCTCCAGAGGCTCTCTGGGAAATTCCATTTCCTACTTATTTCAGCTTCTGCAGATTGCAGGTGCTCTCTGGCTGGTGGCCACATTACTGTAATCTGTGTTTCCATGGCATCTTTGGGGCCCCCTCCTCTGTGTGTCTTCCATTCTGTGTACTTCTTCCTCTTCCTTATAAGGATACATGTGAATGCACTGAAAGGGCCACCCAGACAATCCATGATAACCTCCTCCTCTAAGGATCCCTGACCTTATCACTGGCCTTATCATGTCTCTTGCACATATAAAGTAATATTCATTTCAAAAAATTAACTTTCAACTAAGTTATCAGAATTAATGTATCAGAAATATTTTCCTGATTAAATTTCCTGTTTCAAAAGGCACATTTATATTTTTCACTAATTCTCTTGAACCATCCTTTCAACCATAGAAACAACCAATTTCTCAAAGGAAAAACAAGTCCACAAACTGGACAATGACTTTTTAAAATGTTTATGTCTCAAATACTATTTCCATTTAGAAGAAAAAGAAAAATTAAAGAAGATTTGGGGCATGTTACATGTTCATTTCTTTTTTCCAAGGATTAGCCCTTATCATCCCATGAATCACTTGGGTATCACTTTTAGATCACCTAAATCTTGTGCTCAACCACATAAGTACAGTCTAAAACATATTTTCTAAATAATTTTTTAATGGGGGTAAGCAAAATTACTTCCTCATAGCAAGGAATGATCACATATTTATTATTTTTATTGAAAAGGTATTTGACTTTTTATCTTCCTGGGGATACTTCAAAACAAAATTGAATATCAAAACCATTTTTAGCAGAAGAATACAATGGAATGTTCATAGTGTATTGTAAAATAACTAAGTGGAATGTTGAAAGTAAGGTGACATGAGAATTGAAATACCATACCAATTATATGCCCAAAAATAATTCTCACTAGTTTATCTGTAAGTCAGTAATCCTTATAGATCTCCTCTTGAAATTATAAACTATTATTGTACACCAAAACTAGTCTCTTAGGCAAGTGCTCGTATATAAGGAAATAATAAAATGAAACCAAAGATATCCTATTTTTGTTATACTTCTTTCCTCTGTTTCTTATAGAGTCTTAATAAATAATCTGAAGAATTTTTTCCTTCTACTGTCTGAGTGATTTAAGTAATTTAGTTAATACAATCTTCTTTCTCCAGATCACATCAATAACTTAACATTTGCTTAGACAGTCTAAAGTGACCCTAGACAATATAAAATGCCTAAAAGATATATATTATTTTCATGTAAAATGTAAAACATGTGGTATAAAATTCTAAATTAGCTTTATATGTTTTCAGGATCTTCATAGTATGATTTGAATCAAGACCTCACATTTGTATGCTTGATAATAACCTGAAATCATACTCATTTCTGACACAGCAGGTTTTTGATAGCTCTGTAAAAAACAGAACATCATTACTTCAGGCAAGGTGACAAGGATAATCACTTTCTATAATTCATGTTTAATACCTGAATGCCAGGGAAGAATCATTATGTCCTTGGTCCAAAATTTTTAGCCATACTACATCATCTGCCCTCCAAAAAATATTTGTGAGAATTACTACAGTGACTCCAGTTCAAAAAGCCTGTATTATATTTTTGTCAGCTTTTGAAAATGTTGTAATTCAAAGTAATACTTGAACTACTAACATGCAATACAGAGTTTATAGCTTCCTTAGAGTAGTAACTCTCTTCGGAAGTCTAGAAGTCTGATGAAATCTTTTTATCTGCACCTTTTGTCAAATAAAGTGGCATCTCATGAAAAAGAACTTGGAAGCATTTAGAATATAAAATACAGTTATGTTTTTGCTTAAAAACTAGATTTGAAAATATGTGTGTGTGTTTTCCTTAAAGCCCAAGTGTTCCTTTTATAACTGGTGATATTTTGTCTCAAGTGAAATAATTTAAATCAGTGTGCTTTATTAATAAAAGTTAAAAATGAGAAGGCATCCATGCACAATACGATCTTGGGTTTGCTTCTTTAATGTGTAAATACAATAGATGCTGTCTATGCCTGGAATTACCAATATAGCTTGCTGCATGCATAAATACTGCTTTCTCTGTATTCTTCATGCTACATTTATCATGTGTGTTCAAGCATGTGGAATATGTGCTTTATAAGTCTCATTTTCATTCTTATTTTCCTTATATTTTCCAAGAAAGAGAATCATCCTTTCTATGCATATACTGGGAATTTCTTTTCATTTAAAGGAAACATGGCTGCAGCTTTAGTTGAAAAATGATATTGCTGCTAATGATTTTTAGAAATATCAGATTTCCTTAAAACTACATCATTTTTATTCTTTCTTCAGTTTATCAATATCTATCTCTAGGAATTTCTCCTATTGTATACTCTTCTAAACTTCTAGCATTTGAGTTCCACATAGACCATAAGTGATTCAAAAAAGCATTGGTATTGCTCTGGCCTATGGTTACTGAACTCTCACCCTTCTCAAGGGGAAATCAACCCAGTGAGATCTGCTGTACAAAGTAATTGAGGAACAAGATGAAATGACTGGCAACTGTAACTCCAAAGAGATTAATTTATTTATTAGACATTTCTATAATGGAACATATAGTATGTAGAAATATTCATCTTTACCCACTTGTGACTTATATTCTTGTGGAGGATAGAGATTCACAACAAATAAAGAAGAAACCTAATAGAGCTGTTGTAAGTGCAAGAGAAAACAAAACAAAACAAAAACAGTAGAGTCAGATTCTTAGTGGAAAGAGATTGGATTAAAATTGGGGTGTTCAGGCCAACAGACACATGAAAAGATGCTCAACATCACTCATCATCAGGCAAATACAAATCAAAACCATAATGAAATACCACTTGATATCTGTCAGAATGCTTAAAATTAACAATACAGAAAACAACAGATGTTGGCAAGGATGAAGAGAAAGGGGAACCCTTTTACAGTGTTAGTGCGAATGCAAACTCATGTAGCCACTCTGGAAAACAATATTGAATTTCCTCAAAAACTTAAAAATAGAACGCCCCTTGATCCAGCTATCACACTACTAGGTATTTTCCCAACAAATTAAAAAATACTGATTGAAAGGGACACATGTACCCCAATATTGATAGTAGCATTACTAGCAATAGCCAAAGTATGGAAAAGAGCCCAAATGTATACCCATCAATTGATGAATGGATAAAGAACATATGGTATGTAGTGTACACACACACACACGCGCACACACACACACACACACCACAACTTTAAAGTCTTCAAAGTCTCACATTCTTTTAGAGGCTGACAAAAATGGCCAAGATAATCTAGGATTAAAATTTACTCAGTTGGTTACAAAGAGAAGTAGAGTGGAGGATTTCTAGATAAGACAGGGTGGTCCATCAGACCTTTCTGAGGAGGTAATATTTTAGGTGATGTGATATGAATATAGAGTATAGTCAAAGAATGTTCCAAAGGAATAGTAACACCTGGTCCAAGTTTTCAGAGGTACAAATCTGTGTGAATGGTGGTGGGGGAAGAATAGAGAGAAGGAGAAGGGGAGAGAGAAGCAGAGGGAGTCAAGTGGAGAATTTAGATTTTATTCTGAATATGAATGCTTGAAGTGCCTGGGTGGCTCATTGGGTTATGCATCAGATTTTGACTCAGGTCATGATCTTACAGTTTGTGGATTCAAGCCCCACATCGGGCCCTATCCTGAAAGCTTGGAGCATGGAGGCCTGCATCAGATTCTGTGTCTCCCTTACTCTCTCTCTGCCCCTCTCCCACTAACACTCTCTGTCTCAAAAATAAATAAACATTAAAGTAAGTAAGTAAATAAATAAGAGCATTTAGAGAGTCTTTGAAGGGGTTGGGTTTTAAGCAGAGAGATTTTACAATCTCATGTATATACATTTTAAAATATCATCCTGAGGAGCACCTGGATGGCTCAGTCAGTTAAGCATCTGACTCTTGTTTTAGGCTCAGGTCATGATCTCAGTCTTGGGATCCAGCCCCACAAGACAAGGAGCCTGTATATGGTTCTCTCTCTCCTGCTCTTTTGCCTGCCCCCCTGCCCCCCGTGCCTTCCCCCATGCTTGTGTGTGCTCATGCTCTCTTTCTCTCTGTCACATACACACAAAAAATCATTCTGGAGACAAATCACAGAGAAACAAAAACAGAAGCAGAAGGACCTCAAAGGTGTTATGCTAAGGGAAATAAGTAGAGAAAGACAAATACTAAATGATCCCTCTTATATATGGAGTCTAGATTGACAGAGAGAGAGAGAGAGAGAGAATGGAAAGACAGACATACCAAGCTAATAAATTAGATTGGCAGTCTCCAAAGACGGGGGTTACAGGACAAGAGAAATGGGTGAACAGTTTTTGTTTTTGTTTAAAGAAATTGAACTTTAAAAAAAAGAAGAATTAAAAATCAGAAGCAGGGAAAGCAGGCAGAGGACTCTTTCAGGTTCTGCGAGATGGCGTGTGGGGTATACTGACTTGCATTAGGGTGGTGACAGCAGAAATAAAAGTAGACAGTCAGGATACATTTTGGTGTTAAAAATTGGCAGAATCTGCTGACGATTTGATTATATGGGGGATGGAGGAACAAAGTTACTAAGGATGATTCCTAGGTGTTTGACTTGAGCAATTTGTTTGCTTTCAGTGAATTGATGCCTGGGCAAGGAAAGAAGAGTTTCATTTAAATTAAATTTGGATTTTAACCTTATATCCAAATCCTCATGATACCAACACAAATTATATAATCAAATAAACATTACTTTGTGGTTTTAATTAAGAAAGAATATAATCTATTTAATCTAGTTATATTATTAATTAGATTACTTTTTTGGAATCCTATTAAAATCTGTTTAAATTTCTCTCTTATTTACTTTTTGAAGAGGTTAATTATTGGAAAACCACAAAGACCCATTTCTAGAACTGAACATAAAACAGTCTTAGAAAACAGTCCCCTTGGACGGTATTAGACTGAGATATTAGTTAATTCTCTTGGTAATTCTTACAAAATCTATTCAAAGGAAAATATTTCAAAGTAAATTCTGTAGCCATGCTGTGTTATTGCACTGATTTCAGGTAAGAATGCAAGGCCACGATTATTGTATTTTATGATCTTGAACCCATTTTATATGTGTTAAATGACTATGGAGATTACCAAACACTGCAGGATTAAGGTCATACACTTTGTATTTTATTATCCAGAATAGATCCAAGAAAATATCCTTACCCCCTAAAATTAAAAAATATTGCTCTGAATTGTGTACAATTTGAGTTGGTATTTGTGAGTTTCTTCCTTAAAGGAAAACCATTATAATTTAAAATAAAATATACTTAGTAATAAAGAAAATTTAGTTTTGGATTGAAATTCATCACCAGTTGTATATATTTGGAAAGGCATAAATAACTTGAGTATATATGAAATAGAAAATTAAAAAAGAAATCACATTACTTGCAGAATACGTTACTGCAAATGTGAATTATATTATAAAGCTGTCAATAAGCTTATATTTTTACTTTATATATTTTTAAGACAAACTCAATATATCCTTTTTAAAAGACTCAAATATACAGGTGCAGCCTATATTACCATATTTGATGCAAAATGCAAATTTGCTATTTAAATAACTTTATTCCTATTTGACGGAAATCTTAATTATGACAAGATGATTTCTTTCTTCCCATGCATTTAGAAAAAAATAAAATGAATAAGCTCATATGAAACTTTTTTATAACTCAGAAGTACTCAATTTTTTTATAATAAAAGAAAAAAAACTTTTTTAACAAAAGGTGTATTTTTTCTGATTACCTGTAACACAGACTAAAAAATTCGGTCAATAAAAGCAGGCTAAAAAAACAAACAAAACCCCCCCAAAAACATAAAACAAGAAACTCTTTCACCGTATATATCACTGATATATATCCATATACATATGGTATATATATATATATATATATATATATAAATACACAAATTTTGTTTACACACAGATTTGTTATTGCTATAAAATCAAATCATAAAATATTTGCTGTTTTGTAACATGTTCTTTATTGATATGTATACCTTTGTGGGTTAATACATGTCTGCATCACTCTTTTGATAAATCACAAAGGATATATATGTAATGTGCCATAATTTATTAGTTTTTTTTTAATGTTTATTATTTTTGAGAGAGGGAGGGACAGAGAGAGAGGAAGACAGAGAATCCCAGGCAGGGCCCACCCAGTCAGGGCAGAGCTCTATGAAGGGCTCCAATTCACAATGAGATCATGACCTGAGTTGAAATCAAGAGTCAGAAACTCAACTGACTGTGCCACTCAGGTGCCCCTATTAGTGTCTTTATTTTTGCATTTTACCATTTACTACCTCTCTTTTAAGAAAAGAGCAAGTTAAAATTACAAGTGGCTTTGAGGGTGGCTCACTCAGTTTAAGCTTGTGACTCTGGATTCCCGCTCAGGTCATGATCTCATGGTTCTTGAGATGGAGTCCCAAATCAGACTACACTGTCAGTGCTTGGGATTCTCTTTCCTTCTGACCCTTCCTCTCTCTCTGTCTCTCTCTCTTTCAAATTCAATAAATAAACATTTAAAAATTATTAAAACAATTACAAACTGCTTTAAAGTATATGCCAGTTTTTGGAGGAATGCAATTTGTTGAAAATGTAACTAATGTGATTTTTAATCACCTTCTTTTATAACTATTGTTTATTGAGTACTTACTTTCTGCTTTTGGAAAAGCTTCTATGATGTATACTTGTATTAACCCCATTTCAAAAATAAAGAAACTGACAAGCAGAAAGTTTAAGTAACTTCCCCATAGTCAGTCAGCTAGGATTCAAATGAAAAGACTCTGACCTAAAAGCTCTAAACTACTGTATTCCTTATGACAGTATGTTTGGGTGATGTGTGGGTTGCTTATTATTGCATTCAATCTCATGCATAATGGTAAACTATTTTTCCAATATCAAAATTATACTTTTATACCCCACCCCAACCCAGATAGTGATATACGTAGAATTCAAACATGGCTATCCCTGTAAGGTACTCTGGTAGGAATTCCTTGAAACTAGTTAATTGTATAATGGTTTTGTGTAAGACAGTTAAATGGCCATGTCTTCCAAAGAGAATTGAGAGCACTGGAATTGTCTATATAATAGATCCCTGACCCAAGGTCAACCCCTGGTCAACCCCAGGGTTGACAGTGTCTCTTCATTAGGGGGAGAACACATCACTTCCAACCACATTCATGTCATCTATTTGAAAATCTTACCTAATTTTTTCATCAAAACATAATGCCTGTCCAAGTTTAACTAGACCTTCACATTTAGCTCCAATTTTTATTCAGAAGGTTAAAATTTGCTCAGATCCATTTAGCAAGACTCTACTAATTGATTCAGTTAATCCTCTCCTTCTGGGCTCATTGAATCAGTTATAAATACTATGGTCAATGTTGTAGATAAGGCCAAATATCAGACAGATGCTAGGTAGGTAGGTAGGTAGATAGATAGATAGATAGATAGACAGACAGAGATAAAGTTGCCTTGCATGCATCCATTTTGGAAATACAAAATATAATAATATCTTACATAAAGGCATAATAATAACCTTACACTAATAACACTAATTGGTTCATAAATATAAATTCCCCTCCATACCAAGAATGACTCTTAATGCTTACCTCTAGAAAAAAAAAGAGATAATGTATTTATAATTAAGAAAATCAGCTAGAACTAAGTCTATTTGAAATGCTTCAGTGTTTATATTAGCCATTGAGTTGCCTAAAAATACTTATCTTTCAGAAAACGTTTCCTTAACCCACATTCAAACATCTTTTTTCTGGCAAATCACCTCAAAGAAAAGCACAGAATCTGGCTTAACCAAGTAAGGTACATTTCTATTTGCAAAACTTAGGTGGTAGCCTGGAATTTTCTCATTCATCTTCAATAAATGGTCATCACTGAGGTCTTCAGTAATTTCCAAAGAATGAGCCTCTTCAAAGAAAATTCCATAAGCTTATTTGAATGTACAGTGGCTGATTAAATACAGTTGGCTGATTAAGTAAAGAGAGGAAAAAATTTTTCAGTATGTGAGACACCCTACCTATGCCTGGTTTATACAGTATATAGTTAATATTGGCTTTATGCTTATTTGCTTTTATTATGCTTCCTTCTGCTTTTCCTAACTCCTTCCAGGGCCAATATATCAAGTTTTGTTAAGATGGCTACCCACTACATAAAATTATACACCTTTAATCAAATAATAGTGATCTACCTCCTCTGTAAGGCCTCAGCATATTGCTGGGTGTATGTGTTAAGATTAGAAGCCTCCTTGAGTATGATTTATGTAAATAGATTCAATATTAAGTTTCAGGTGTTTCTATGTTTGGATCACTTCTCAGAACATTCTGAATAACTTACAGTGTAGCATTCTGAGTCATAGAGTTGGCACTGTTTCATTAGCTAGAGTTAGATTCCCTGGCAAACTGCTCACTACCTTTCCTATCACCCATCTATTAAATTAAAAAGCATTATCCTTCAAAGACCTTTCTATAACTGTATCTGCACATTTATTATGCAGAACACCTCCCTAAAGCCCTTGATATTGTCAATAAGAAACTCACAGAACTATAGATAAAAGCTACTTGAAATATTTATCAACCTAGTTCTGTCTGTGTGTTACTCTGGAGACTCATATCTGAGGGAGCAGTATGAATGTAAGTCCTTTAGTGGTATTGTCCCTGTTAAATCAATTGTACTTGACACATTTCACTCTTTGAGTTATTTGTCCTCAGGATCCCATGTAAAGAATAATGACAATAATCATTGTTTGTGATAGAATCATTGCTTTCTGATGTGACATAATCAATAGCTCTAGGCCATATCTTCATACCTCTCAAAATGCAATGTACTCATCATAATAACTAAGATTCCTTTACCTAGAAAATAGAGTTGTTTTTCCCATGGGTATCATTATTTTTATGTTTCAGGATAATATTTATATTTCTAACTGACACAGGAGATCATGAAATAAATTATCTGGACAAAAGAGTAGAATTGTACTTTAGTACATTCTGCTTCTTAGTAACTAAAAATTTTAAGTTATGGTCCAAAATTCTGTGTAAATTATTAATTTTTCAAAGTTGGAAGTATGTTTTGTGTTTGATGCAAAATTTTAAATGAGAACTATATTGTCAAAAATGATTAACTCCTGCCAAATGTGTTTACATATTCCTGGAGATCAGACATTTGTCACAATGTAAGTGTTTTTACATCCTGGTGTCTCCACTTAGTTCTAAACTATTCTGATTTATACAATTCCTATAACTATAAACAATGCTTTAATAGCTAGGAATTTCTTCGTGTTAAAAAACATATATATGTAACTCTATCCCAGAAAACTAAAGGCTGATTTATCATCATATATACAATAAATCTGAAATTGTATTAATATAATTAAATGATAATTATATTAACAGTATATATTTATCTTTCAATTATACATTCTTTTTGCTTTTTAATTTTTTAAACATTTTTATTTATTTTTGAGAGACAGAGACAGAGCATGAGCAGGGAAGTGGCAGAAAGAGAGGGAGGCACAGAATCTGAATCAGGCTCCAGGTTCTGAGCTGTCAGTACAGAGCCTGATGTGGGGTTTGAACCCATGATCCATGAAATCATAACCTAACCCAAAGTCAGATGGTTAATCAACTGAGCCACTCAGGTGCCCCTGTTGATGCTTTTCAGAGTGAGAGATGACACATGCAAGTAGGGGAGAAGGGTTGAGTGAGAGGGAGACAGAGACAAAGAATCCCAAGCAGGCTTGATGCTCAGCATGGAGCCCGATATGGGACTGAATCCAATAACCCTGGGATTATAACTTGAACCAAAAGCAAGAGTCAGATGCTCAACCAACTGAGCCACACAGGCTCCCCTCAATTATACACTTTATCCCTCTTATCTTACTGCATGGAATGTAATAAAAACAAAGCAAAAAAGATTTTAAAAAATACACAAGTTTTCGGAGAACAACCTAGACTTGAGTGTTTAGTGATGCACTGTTAACTTGATATACTTTCCAAAAAATTAAGGCTTTGTGCTTAAATTTTAGCTTATTTTACCTTTTTTAACAAATTGCTCTTTGATTAAACTTTAGAGAGACTCAGTTCAAAACCAAGGAAAAACAAGCTATTAGCTTAGTTTTCTTCAAAAAACATATAAAATCCCACCTCTAAGAAATGAGTCAGACAAAAATAGTAATATATGAGCTGCTTGCCAAGAACACTTATTCTAAAATGAATATTTTAGAAACAAATATCTCATTGAAAGGGATTTTTTTTTTTTTGGACTTATCATTGCTTGGTTATGAAGGGACTGGACTTTTAAAAGGAGCAGGGCCATCTTGTACATGGTAACAGATAGAAATAGATACAAATCTAGGTAATTTGGAAGCTGTTTTCATGGGATGAGTGATGATTTATGGGCAAGCACTTTTGTTTTCCCAATGAAAAAATAACACTTTCAATGAGAGTATGGGAAAAAACAGTCTGGAAGATTGTAAAGCAAAACATAACTCACAAAATTGTGTAAAAAGGCAACTTTATGGGTGATGGTAGCAGGATTTCTAGCAATTTTGTTTGTACAGTGTCATTTTATGGATTTTAAATGGCAAATTTTCTATTTAGTTTTCATACCTCTTCTAGCAATTTCTGTTGTGTGCTTCAGATTAGACAAAGGTGGACAGCTGAGTTCAGCTAGAAGGTAAGTGTTTATTCAATCCTATATAAGTCAGCGAGGGGAAAAAAAACATGTGGTTGAAAGTATTTGCTAGACAATGATTAATACTGATAGATATTTGATTTTAACCTATATAAGAATGGAATTGAAATTGGAAAAAGTTGATAGTTTAAAAAATATGGTGAGGTCAATAGATTAGAGTTCTTTAATTCCAGGTTTAGCTCAAATGTTTGGCACATTAATTCTAGGTTTAGCTCAAATGTTTGGCACACAGTGAATTAATTAATGATTTTGTGTACATCTCACTTTACAGTTAATGTTGATGTTATCCTACCCCAACTGCCACCATATAATCTGGGAAACTCATTGACCAAACAAAAGTACCTTAATGAGCAAGGGAGAACATCAACTTGACTGTGTCTTACTAGTATCTCTAAGGTGGATGATTAGGCAAGAGCTCTTATAAATTTTTGGAGGCTGTTTTTAGTCCTAGCTTCACATATATGTTAATATGTTTGAGATGGACAGGGTTTGGTCTGAAATTGTAAATAAGAAAGGCATTGGAAGAGTCAATGTTCTTATCTGTGAAAGACAAAACTGAGTTTATGAGAGAGTATAGAACTACAGTTCTTATCTCAGGATACAGGTACCTGAAAAAGTTAGTGTTAAAATAGTTTGAGTTGAGATTATTTGTATGATATTCATATCACTATGTGGCAAAAATAAATAACTGCCTTTTATAAATAAGTACTCATACCAGTTTTCAAACTGTGTTTGCTCTCATATTTCTATTATGCATAGGCATCACTTGCATCCTATGCTTGTGTCAAGTGGTTAAAGAAGATAATATTTTGCTGGAAAGATTGTGTAAGCTTTCAGGGTCAGCTATAGAAGTCAGAAATAATTAAATTAAGAGTAGAAAAACTATTCTCTAGAAGTTACCATAATTGTATGGTGACCTCAGTAGTTGTTCAAACTCTAAGTAATACTTAGACATAGTTATGGCAATTCAATGATAATGAAAATAATTACATTGGCCACAAAATTCTTTGCACACTTTAAAAATAGTTATGTATTCAAGTAATCTCTACACCCAGCATGGAACTTGAACTTATGACCTCAATTTCAAGAGTCATACATTTCTCTGACTGAGGCAGCTAGTTGCCCCTCTTCTCACATTTTAAATAGTTTAGATTGATTTTAAGCAACTAAGCCATACAATATAATACAGTATGACATCATTTTATAGGATTTGTGTATAAATTGTTCTGTTTTCAAATATCATAGTTATGATAAAGGGTAAGTAAACATATACATAATGTAGAAATTTTTAAGCAGACAATTGAGGTGATATGGCAACTGGTATTTCAAGATCAATTTTACTAATAATAAATAGATATTTAGACTTTAACTATATTCTAATTCTGAAAAGATAGAATTTAATTCACACTGTTTATTAAAATATAGACGGAGGTGCCTGGATGGTTCAGTCAGTTAAGGTTTGGCTCTGATCTCAGTTCAAATCTTGATTTCAGGGTCCTGAGTTCAAGCCCTGCACTAGGCTCCATTTCCAGCATGGACAAACAAAAACAAAAACAAAAAACAAATTTTGTTTGGATCACTTTAATTGTACTATGTGTAGCAACTGTAAGACTAGCAGTTTAGTCTGGTGATATAAAAATCAGCTATTTTAAAGTATGGTATTTTACTTTAAAGTAAAGTATTTTATTTTATTTTTTATTTTTTTAATTTTTTTAAATGTTTTTATTTATTTCTAGGAGAGAGAGAGAGACAGCGTGAGCAGGGGAGGGTCAGAGAGAGAGGGAGTCACAGACTGAAACAGGCTCCAGGCTCTGAGCTGGCAGTCAGCACAGAGCCCGACGCGGGGCTCGAACCCACGAACCGCGAGATCATGACCCAAGCGAAAGTCGGATGCTTAACCGACTAAGCCACCCAGGCGCCCCTAAAGTAAAGTATTTTAAAGTATTTTTTTGGGGGGGGGTACAAACTGGACTTTATTTGAGCTAAGAAAACAACTTTTTCCAAATGTCCCCACACCAGTTACAGCAGGCCCTCGCTCTTTGGCCAAGCTTGGCTAACACCCTCATTTCCAGACAGAGCATCCCAGGCCCTGACAGTGAAAAGGGGAGCCCCAGAGGAGCCCTAAACCTGCCGAGAGCAGGACTTGGCCAGGCCTCCTCATCAGCGTGGGGCCTGAGGCCTCTGGCTTTTCATCGCTTGTGAAATACAAACTGTTGTGCCATTTGAAACCCATTTCTGGAATGGTCAGTGCCTTGCCCCCCTCCCCCCCATACCCCCGGCTTCATAGGCCCTTTGTCAACAGCCTCCTGCCCCTCTAAGTCCCTCCCTCCTGCAGATGTTATGCCCTGGCCTGTTCCGCTCTGCCTCACCCCACACCAGCTCAGAGGCATGGGTAAAAATAGTTTACATGTTAATAAACATTGTGACCTTTCAGGTACTATTGACAACATATGTGAGTAAATATGACTAAAAAAACTTCTAGTACATTTATCCGAGTGCTTTTATTAGTAACATTGTATGTCTAGGTAGTTAGTAGTAACATTGGTTGTCTACGTAGTTAGTAGTATTCAACTATGTGGTTTTCAACTTCTCTTTTGTGTGTTTTTGGAAGTTAAGTTATATAAACTGTGAAGATAAGCCTCAAGTTTTCCTTGGTCATGTCTGTATTCTCAGTGGTGAGGGAAACACCCAGAATATAACACAGACTCAATAAATAACCATTGAAGGAATGAATAAATAAATGTAGTAATGTATCAATCAATAAGAAGACTTACAATATCAATTTATAACCCCTACCTTCCTTAACAATCTCATTTCCTACTAAACCTTGATACAAATCCTGTGTCCCAGCCACACAACTTTACTTACATTACTTAACATCCAAACCCTGCATGAATTACATTACCCTGTAAATCTGACAACTTAAGCAAATCACTTTTAACAACCCTCTCCTCTATATAGAAATAATAACTTAATAAAATTCATGTAGTAATTATGAATAATTATTATTCTCTTGCTATTCTTTTGTTTTAAAAAATTAGCATTCTTAAAAAATACAATGTGCAGGTTTTGTTCAAATGCAGCAGAATGCTTCTTGCAGGAACCAAGTGTGTATTTCCAAAAAAAATTTACAAATCCCACTTTGTGCGCTTATTGGTATTCTAATTTATCAACATGCTTAAAATCTTCAAATGTTCATGCAGAATGAAAGTATGGAAGTAACTTGAGTTCAGTTTCTTCATTTGCACATAAAGAACCATCATTATTTTTTCTGAAGAGGTTATTTAATGAAGGTATATAGCACGCAGGGTTGTTACACCAGAAACTGGGTAAAACAATACTGATGAAAAATGAAATAATACCTTAAAATCTAAGTGAGCAAATGTAGGAAAATGCATGTGTTGGATGCCAACTGGCTTCTGAGCATTATCTAAATTAACTTCCATGTAAAAAGAAAACATCAATGAAATAATAAGCAATAAAATATGCTAATTTGAAGTTAATATACATAGAAATCTTCAAAAGTAACTCCAACAACTGTTGGGAATTAGACCAATGAACTCTTATTGTAGGGGGCAGTATATTATAATGGACGTCATTTAGAATTGTCTCCACACGGTGTTCATTTAAATAAATCTGACTTTTAATTGGTTTATCATTGTTTCTAAAGCTTCACACACACACAAAAATGAACTCTTTATAACCTGTATCCAAGGTAAATCAATGCTGTTTCCTTCTGGTGCACTAGTGATATGCTATCTTTTAAAATTCACCTAAAAGCTAATTCCCTTAAGAAGTCTTTCTTCACCATTATCAAGCAAAATGAAGTTCTGTTTTCTCAATGCTTCTATGGAATAAGTATTTGTACAGTGAATTTTTCATTTCACTTTTGTACTATTCTTTCTTGCTACTAACCACCCCACCCCACCCCTAATTGTACCATGGCCGATGCTATGTATGCATTTGGAGAAAAGATGGCCACAGCAGAATTATGTCATTGAGGGAACTATATTCTAACCAAATGAAATAATCAGCTACTGATGTAATAACATTTACTCTATGATCATAATATCTCAAAAATTCATAAAGAGACTGCCTCTAATTATTTAGTCATTGTATAAATATTATAAAATATATAACTCCATGTCTCACATGGAACCATTGAATTTCTCTCAGTTATGTGTTATTTCTACCACAGAAGGCTAACAGAAGTAAATGTGCAAAGAAAAAAAATTTTGAAAAATATTCTCTCATTCATTCATTCCAAGTTCTTAGGATTGTATAAAAGAAGACAAGTGGGGATTTACTAGCAAAAGTAAAGTGTACTAAGCTTCATTGACCTCTTGGGAAGCAATGGTGCTCTTCCAATCTTCGATTTTCAAGATTCTAAGAAATCATGTCCAATTTAATTGTGGGAAAGAGAGAAAAGCCATTAAGGTTGGAAGTTGCATGGAGGGGAAGGTTCATTAAAAAAAAATACAGATTAATGTCAAAATAATTCACCAATTCAATTACCTGAGAAAATGAAGATGGGAGTTTCTAGTGTTATTGATGACAATAAAGGAAAGGAGAAAGGGAACAAAGAGTTTAATTGAGTGTATGTGAGGAGACAAAGCTAGCTTAAATGAAAGCAATGGTCAGGCCAGGACTTCTCCAGAGACACAGAGATTTTTCAATGTATGTATTGAAAGAGAATTCAACCTAGAAGGGTAAAATAACATCTTTCAAGAAAAAGAAGCAACTATTAATCCAAGGTTATGCAACTCCATACAATAGTCCACAAAGCAGTACGTTTGTGATTTGTGAGTTAATAAACTATAACCATTTTCTCTTCAGTAGATTTTGTCATTTATCATGTTATTATTTTACTCAGGGGACTAACTATAGAGAGTTACCTTTTTAGAGTAGCTTTACTCCTAAAGCTAGAATTAACTGCAGCAACAAGTGCAAACAAAAAATTTCATAAGCATTTCTATTTAACAGGAAGAAAACATTTATAGCTTATATTTCCAAAAGCCCATTCTATGAGAATAAATTCACCAGATTTTAAAATTATAATCCAGGGCACCTGGGTGGCTCAGTTGGTTAAGCATCCGATTTCTGCTCAGGTCATGATCTCACGGTTTGTGGGTTTGAGTCCCACACTGGGCTCTGTGCTGACAGCTAGCTCAGAGCCTGGAGCCTGTTTCAGATTCTGTGTCTCCATCTCTCTGACCTCCGCTGATCGTGCTGTCTCTCTCCAAGAAATGAATAAAACATTTTAAAAACTTAAAAAAACAATTAAAATTATAATCTGCTTTGTTCAGGAATATTGCTTGTTTATTTGGAAAAATTTTGAAATGTGCAGTTAGAAAATCACCCTTAGTCCAACCACAGAGACAAAACCACTGTACATATTTTAATTCTTATTCTTCTGGTCTAGATAAGTACTTAAAGGTGTGGTCATGTGCTACATACTCTTTTACAACATATACTCTAATATGTACACATAGTTTTATGTACAATGTTATAACATATACTTTTCATTTGTATGTGCCAAAATATATTCCACGTTATAATCAAATGTGCCATTAGGTTAACTAATAACTTCATGTAAGACTAATCTATTTGGTCATAATTTATTAAATCAGACTTCCATATTGATTCAGCTTTTAAAATCACATGCATATATTGCAAAATGATAAATATTTTAAAACATACATTTCAGTGCATAATTCAAAGTATTTCTTCATCATTAATTTCTGGACAAACTGATTTAAGTGTATAAAGATTTTTATTGTAAGTAAAATAATAAAATGTCCTCCAGAATTGGAAATAGCACTGCCAATTATAAGTAGTATTTCCTATAGAGGTTCCTCAAAAGATAAAAATGAGGGTGCCTGGATGGCTCAGTCAGTTGAGCATCCAACTCTTGATTTCGGCTCAGGTCATGATCTCACAGTTCATAAATTTGAGCCCTGTGTTGGGCTCTGCACTGTTAGTTGGGCTTTGATTGGGATTCCCTCTCTCCCTTTCTCTCTGCCCCTCCTCCCCCAAATTAATTAATAAAATGTTCTAGCTCTTTTCTTCCCAATATATGACCACATGTGGCTACTGGACACTAGTGTGACAGAGAAATTGAATGTTTAACTTAATTTAATAACAATTTAAATTGTAATTAAGCTATGTATGACTAGTGGTGACTATATTACAGACCACAGATACAGATTTAATAGAAATTTGTTTTGCAATTTACATATTTGAATACTGTATAGCTAGATTTTCTAAAATAAATTAAGTAACCAAATGTATTTTTGGTGTGAATTACTGATTTATGACTTTAATCCAATCTCCTTTTGGAGTGCTCTAGACTGAAATTTAGGGAAAAAAAATTAAAGAAGGAAAATAAGGAAGAAAGGAGGAAAGGGGGAAGGAAGACATCTGAATTGTACTGCATGGCAATGCAATCAGAAAATAGAAACCATACAAGTTAAACAGGAAAAATATAACGTAAAGAATTATTAACTATAATATAAGAGTAACTAAAATGTATAAGGAGACTCTAAATGGAACCCTAGGGCTGAAGGAGAGCACCCAGGAAGGACAAACTTGGAAGAGGTTCAGGTCTTGTTTGAGAAGATTTGGTTTGACACAGAATAGCAGAACAGTTGGTTGATTTGGTAGGTTCGAGTTTTGTTATTGCTGGCAAAAGTAGGCCATGCTTTAGAATAAAGTTTGGGGCACAAGCCCTCAGCAAACAGCCATGTGTATGCAGTGAGAGTTCAGGTGCCAGGGGGGCAAGAGGCCTCCGGAGCATGCAGGTTGGTGAAATGTTGCTGAGAGAGCACAGGTTGGCAGCTGACTGCAGGCCATGGAAGGTTCTGGTCTTTCAGAGGCTGCAGAAAAGTTATCGCCAATTAAAGTCTGCAAGGGTAACAGAGGGACTGCATTCTGCAGCCTTTGAACATCTTTGCTATGTTTCCATGCTTATGAAATCTTGTTCCCCAAAGGGGACGCCGCAGGGTCCTGGAAATGTTTCTAGCGGCAGCTGCAGCTAATTTGCAGTCATGCAATGCAGGCAACTTCAATCACATTCATTTTCTCAAATCTTAAATTCAGAAGAATGAAACTTATGAAGGAGATTCCTTGTAGATTCCACCTTGCTGGTGCTTCTGGCAGAAGAACTCCAAATCTGAGGATATTAATGGTTACAAGGTTGAGTTTCAGGCACAGAAGAGACATTTTTGTTGGCAGAAGCAGTAAATCCAAGCCCTGACAAGTTGGAGCCCTGACAGTAAGAGAACGGTAACATATTGAGATCCCCAGTCTAATTCTATAAAATTACATTTATATAAAGTCATTGTTTCTTGCAACTTAGTCCTGATCCTGGTTCTCCACGTCTAAACATATCTATCTATATCTTGTTCAATATTGTATATAATAACCTGCTTAACCAGCTAATGCTCAACAAGATAGTTGTGTTTTTTGTTTTGTTTTGTTTTGTTGCCCTAGAATAGGCCGCCAATCAAAAAACTTCACAGAAATGGAACGATTCTTAAACTGGTTATGTGACCTAGTTGAGGATGAGGAATATGAAATCTTAGATATTAATAATAGAAAGGAATATTGCTAACTCATGACATGTAATGGGGTGATGGTTAAATTTTCTTATATGATCAAGAAAGAAGTGCTTAAGTCTGCAAGGAACCAAGGGACTTTTGACCAAAAATAAAAAAAAAAGTGAAAAGCAAAAGGTCGTCAAGGATTTTGAGGTAAGTGATTGATTCTGACTGCACTGGGCACTGAAGGAAAAAAACAACAAAACAAATAAGCAACTATAACAACAAGAACCCTAAATCCCTAATTTCTCAGATAAAGGCAAAGAGAGGCTTAAAAATGGCTTAAAAAGGCTTAAAAAAGGCTTTAAAAAAAGGCTCTACAAACATGTTTAAAGAACATCACATGCAATGACAGTGATAGAAAAGAGGCACTGGACTAAAAATCTGATTTTATTGGTTCTGGTTCTTAAAATACAGTAGTATCTTCATTGAGTCAATTTCCTTTCAAGGTATTGCCAGTTTTCACCCTCTCCCCACACCTTAACTAATAGTCACCAGATGGAAAACTAGAATGTGATCCCACTACATCCTAGAATTCTCTACCACATGAACTAGAAGAAACTGTTCACTTATAATAGATGAAAACTGGAAAAAATTGTAGAAATGGTTTTTAAGATGTTAAACCAATAAATATGAAACCTATTTCAGATGGGCTGAACTCAATAAAGTTCACTTGCAAATTCTGGATTGCCTATTTAAGTTTTGATGACCTTTTTCAGTGATATATCCTAATAACCTAAAAGAATAGCTGATAGCTAATCTGTACTCAACAGATAGCTCCAAGTAAGAGTATTAGTTTTAGCAGACATAAAGTAGATGTGGTTATTGACCATGTAAATTAGGTGCAGTAGATACTCACCCTCAATAAAGTTAGATGCACATGAAAGTCCCTTGAAGTGCAGTTTAAATTTTTTTAATCTTTATTTTTCAGAGAGAGAGAGAGAGACAGTGTGGGCGGGATGGCGTCAGAGAGAGAGAGGGAGACACAGAATCTGAAGCAGGCTCCAGGCTCCAACCTGTCAGCACAGAGCCTGACGCAGGGTTTGAACTCACATACTGTGAGATCATGACCTGAGCTGAAGTCGGACACTCAACCGACTAAGCCACCCAGGTGCTCTTTGAAATGCAATTTAAAGTTACCTGTTCCCACGTTCCCAAATTTTATTTAAATTATGTGGCAAGGCACCATATTATCATTTTGAACAAGCTTCTCAGGTGATATAGAATAAGGGATCCTATGAATAATGAAGAAAGTAACTTTGGAGTTAGATGTATTATATGTACCAGCTTATCTACCCAAGGGCATGAATATATTAACTTCTTCAAGGTGTTAGAAATCATTAATAAGGGAAGATGAATATCATAGAAAGTGCTGATTTCTAGTATCTATAGGCCAAAGAAACCCAGAACAGCTGTTGCTGCAGTATGAATTATTTTTTCTTTTTCAATATAAATGATGGAAGCAAAAGATAAGTAAGGTGAGCCAAAGCTTCCTTAATAGGAAACAAGATCAAAGTGGTAATCAGAACTGTGTGACCTGGAGGAATCCCTAATGGTGGTTAATTTATCTTGAAGTTGCTCAGACCGAATGAGATGATGAGCCTACTAAATTCATACTTGACCTATAAAATTGAAAAAATGTCTAGGTCTGGTGAACAGAGGTCTAATTGAGCCATGACAACACAGATCATACCAATTCAGAGACAGAGAGTCCGTGAATAAAGGCTAGTAACATTTGATAATGTTACAACTATGGAGCATATCTCTGTTCTTTACTTCTCACCTAGAATCAGGGCCTTGTGCTTTGTTGTATAATGTTTTGCATGGTGATTTCCTCACCATCAAAAGGAAAAAAAATAATAAGTCATGTGACAAAGGTCATGCTTCCCAAGGAATTGTGAAGCCTTCAATGCCTGGAGCATTGAAAGCATTGTGAATTAATGTATAGATGCACTGCAGTTGTTAAGAGCATAGATTCTAGCATAGGGATGCCTAAACTCAAATCCAAGCCCAGGAACTTATTAGCTGTGCTTAAGCAAAACACTAACATTTTCTTTACCTGTGTGTTCTCATTAATAAAATGAAGATAATGATAGTAAATATTTGTGTGGTTCTGAGGATTAATATGTAAACAACTTTGAATAATGCGTGGTACTCAACAAGTGTTATGTAAATGGTTTGTTTTTTGTAATAATAACCTTGGACTCTAAATTCTGAATTTGTTATTGCATGAGGTACTTGACTGACTCTTTGTGTAAGCCATTTAGATAGGTTTTCTGTTTTTAACAAATGAAGTTTAATCCTGGACAATAATATTATAGTGCTTGCCAAAGAAGAAGACTATATGTCTACATTGCATGTGTAGACATATATAGTTTTTGGATTGTCTGAGATAGGTTTTAGGAATTAAATAAAAACTATATTTACAAATACAACAGTAAAAGCTAGCTCTTTTGAAAACACACCTTTGAACTTTGTAAAATGTTCAAATTAACAAAAGCATTTATAAATGAAATCAAATTGAAATTATATTTAAAGGAATTATTTATTTTTAAAAATTTATTTCTGAGAGAGAGAGAGAGAGAGACAGCATGAGCAGGGGTGGGGGTCAGAGAGAGAGGGAGACACAGAATCTGAAGCAGGCTCCAGGCTCTGAGCTAGTTGTCAGCACAGAGCCCGACGGGGCCTCACCCACTAATCGTTAGATCATGACCTGTGCCGACATCAGATGTTTAACTGACTGGGCCACCCAGGTGCTCCTAAAGGAATTATATACTTCCTTAAATTTTATGAGAATATATTAAAATATACTTAATATTCAAGATTTAGCTCTGGAACACACATACAAGTAAGTTTTACGAAATGTGATATTGACATGGGGAAACTTTTATAAGACCTACTTTGGGGCGCCTGGGTGGCTTAGTCGGTTAAGCGTCCGACTTTCGCTTAGGTCATGATCTCGCGGTTCGTGGGTTCGAGCCGCGTCGGGCTCTGTGCTGACTGCCAGCTCGGAGCCTGGAGCCTGTTTCAGTCTGTGACTCCCTCTCTCTCTGACCCTCCCCTGCTCACGCTGTCTCTCTCTCTCTACTAGAAATAAATAAAAATATAGAAAAAAAAGACAAAAAAAAAAAGACCTACTTAAAATGAATCATCTTGGATTTTGAATAAAAGTAAGTATTGAGAGGAACTGGGGTGGCTCAGTCAGTTAAGTGTCTAACTCTTGATTTTGGTTCAGGTAATGATCTTAAGGTCTGGAGCCTGTGTAGGATTCTCTCTTTCCCTCTCCTTCTGTCCCTCCCATGTTTATGTGTGCATGTGCTCTCTTTCTCATTCTCTTTCTCAAAAAAAAAAAAAAAAATTATATATATATGTATTAAATATATTTTTGTCCAAGATGGAAATGAACTTAGTTTTCTTTTAAATAGCCAATGCAAATAGATAAAGTTTCAAATAAAAGGGTAAAAGATCTATGTAATAATAATGATAATAGTAATGATTAATAATAATAATAAATAATATTAACAAATAGTTGAGCTGTTTAGTGTTAAAGTAAGGAAATCTCCTGGAAAAAAATAAATTGTATCTTCTGTGGGGTGGTCAATAAAACAAACTTCTTAGCCCCCTATCTAATTATAAAGAAAGGACCACTAAGTATGTGATACCAATGTTTGAAGGGTACAATTTTTTCCAATAAAATGCTTAATTAGTTTCTGAAGAACAAACTGAGTTAGATGTAAACAGTAATATAGAAGCTACCTGAGGATGATATGGCATAATTTAAATTATAGCCTAGGGATGAATATATATCACTTACTATTCCTATCTACATCCGTATCTATCTATATCATATAACACTATTTGCAATTTGATAATAGATGACATATTTATAAATCATATTTGAAAAACTCAGTATATGTAACTTTTCATCTTTCTTGTAAGTCAGTGGGGGTGAACACAGCAAATGGGCATTTTATGCCTCTTATTTTCAATATCCTATAATAATCATGTATTCAGTGTTGTAATATAATATGGCACTTGTCTTTTCAGTTTATAACTGGAGTCTTTAAAGTTATTAAATAATGTTTTCCCCTCTGGTGTGTCTTAGTATATAGCAGACCTAATACAGTACAACATAGCACTTAACACAGTGTTTTGACCAGCTAACAAATCACATTTTATAACATAATTTAGAAGCTACTATGATGATTGCTAAGTCAACCAAGATTGTTATAAAATTCCAACCATGATCAGTTTTTATGAGTCATTTCATTTCTCATTTTTCTGATGAGGAAACTTTAAGAAGGAATGTGTATAGGTGAAACCACATGAATAGATCTACTATCTGTAGGTTGCAAATCTGCTCCAGCAGGTACCTAAATATTGTCCACATAGGCCATATCAGACATAGAACTTGGTTAATTATTACCTTATAGATGATGGGAGGGTGTGAGTTTTCCCCAGAGAATTGCTTTCATTTATATTATTATGTAAATTGAATTATTATTTGAACATTGGACACAACTCCTCAAGTTCTTCCAGTTTTCTAAAATAAAGCACTAAATATACCTTTTTTCTCTATTATCAGTTTTTAATAGAATGATTACAATACAGGCAAATTGCCAAAGAAAGATGAAATGTATAAAAATTATCCTGGCTGCCCCACATTCCACATATTTATTTTAGAGAGTAAAGTTATTATTCTTCAAATAATTAGAATCTTAAATAGTGGTTTAGTTCAAGGTAAGGACTAAGCACCACAAGGGAAAACTTGCCACACTGTATACCCTTCGTAATTTATTAGCATCTTTAAAAGGCTAATTCTTTTCTTAGGTGTTGTTTATTTTGAGAAAGAGAGAGAAAAGAGGGAAAGTGAGCATGAGTAGGGGAGGAGCAGAGAGAGAGGGAGGGAGAATGCCAAGCAGGCTCCACACTGTCAGCGTGGAGCCTGATGCAGGGCCTAGACCCATGAGCCGTGAGATAATGACCTGAGCCTAAACCAAGAGTCAGATGCTTAATGGACTGAGCCATGCAGGCACACCTAAAAAGCTAATTCTCTTTGCCTCTTTGATAAAACTATCTGTAAGATATAAGCTTACGTTTGCTCTATCATTGAAATGTTTTATTTCCAGCAGTTCATATTGTGAAGAAATATAAGACATGGCATTATCCTTTTAAGAATTTAAAATTCACACACAAATTCAATAATCATTTAATTTAATAATTATCTCAGTATATTCTTTAATTTGGTCTATAATTCACATACAGAGAATAACAACTAAGTCTTCCTTTAAGAAATGTGCTTAAACAGGGGTGCCTGGGTGGCTTAGTTGGTTAAGCGTCTGACTTTTGCTTAGGTCATGATCTCGCGGTTTGTGGGTTTGGGCCCCGCGTCAGGCTCTGTGCTGACTGCCAGCTCAGAGCCTGGAGCCTGTTTCAGTCTGTGACTCCCTCTCTCTCTGACCCTCCCCTGCTCACGCTGTCTCTCTCTCTCTCCTAGAAATAAATAAAAACATTAAAAAAAAAAAGAAATGTGCTTAAACACTTTTTTTTGAAATAGAGTAGGAAGTATTTTTGCTATATGTTACATTTAAATTTATATAAGGGACAAAGTAGGACCTTAGTCATTGCTCTATGTTCCAGAAAGAACATAGAGAAGTCAAATATGAGATGTCCATTTTGCTATTTTGTTTCAGGTTTTCTAAGATCAGTCATAATTATGACAAGTGTTTATAGCTGGGCATGGTCAACTTACAGTTTTATAGGGTAAATGTAATTTCTTATTCTGGTATACAAGGAAAACGAAGAGCAAAAACTATTTCATCAGCAATTGTTCAACATGAACAATTAAACCTACATAGATGTGTAGAGCAGAACAGTCTATCAAAATACTGTTGATGAGAAATAGTCTCAGTTTAACTTCATTCTTTTCATTATAGGCAGATTACCAACCTAAATGAGAACAATGTCAGAAGCTTGAGATAAAATATATACCCAGTAGGATGACTTCTGCATAAGTAATAATACCTGTGCTTGGAGATATTCAATGAAGTCACATACTTATTTTAAAAACACAAGAAAACATTAGTGTTTTAAAAGAAGATAGGACAGCCTTTGAGTAGATAAAGCAGTGTGTATTGCAGAAGAGAAAGAAATTTATTGTTTTAAATTTAGTAGAGTGTAAAAATCTAGACTGATGAGTAACTATAAAAAAAAGTTGTCAAAATATCATATGTTTGCACGTACAGGAGGATTAGGAGGAACTTGACAGAGGAACAAGGGGGAGAAGAATGGCAGAAATGGTGGGGGAAAGGGAGAGAGGCAAACCATGAAAGACTCTTGAATGCTGACAAAAACTGAGGACTGATGGATGTGGGGGGGATGAGCGATGGGCATGGAGGAGGACACTTGTGGGGATGAGCACTGGGTGTTATGTGGAAACTAATTTGACAATAAACTATTTGTGAAAAAAAAATGCAAAAAAAAAAGTTGTCAAAATTTTCTTGGGTTTTCATTGTGATACTAAACCCAATATATAACTTAATAAGTTATTTATCTTACCTGGGAATGTGGCGAGGATATGCATAGACCAGAACTAGGCAGGTAGTTGAGAACTAGTGGGAAAATTCCTCAGAAGAATAACTGACCTTTCCCCTGCCAGGACATAAAACCATCAATCAACCCACCATGCCCTACTCACATGATGTATCTTATATCAAGAATGTCCAGACATCTTCACCAAGACTCTATTCTTTTAGGGGAGTTTCACAAAGTCCACTTTTTGTTTTGGGAATGGATAATTTCCATGCTAAGTAGTCCCAAAACTGGTATCCCAGACTAAGGAAATTCTTGCTTACCTTTCCCAAGGTAACTTGATCCCTGCCCTCTGTAGCATTTTTCAATTATACATGTTTCTTTGAGAGAATCATTACTGTGATAACCAAACGAGGAAGGAAATATCCACTTTCTAACTTTTGTGTTAGCGATCCATCATTATTATGATGTATATGCTACATGCCACTCGTCTATCAGTACAGAGAATAATGGTAACAGTATTATTACCTATAACAATAATAATGACTCTTTTATTTTTGCTCTCATTCTCATTATTAGAGCCTTTGAAAAAACTGAATTGTTAACTTCACCTCTGCATCTTCTACCCAGAATTCTCTTTATTTTTTCCATAAAAGTAGAACGTACTTTCTTATCATTTGACATTGTGTTCATCCATGAGACCTATGAACAGAAACTAAGATTGTTTCAATTCTAAATCTAGGGCTTAGAAAAATATGTATGTTTCCTCTTGCTTTCTTATGCTCCACATTGTCATGAAAAGAATATGCTCGCTGAATAAATGAACATAAAGGTCGTATTGTGTGGGTTTGCACCCCAGCTAAATTTTGGAGTAAAGACCAGTTCAGTCCATCCAAGTCAATCTGTGTCTGCTAACACTCACTGATATACAGCTCTGTGAATAAGATGGTTGCTATTTTAAACCACTGACTTTAGGAAATAACTTCTTAAGCAGCAATAGCTAACTTGTTCTCTCTCTTCTTCTTTCTCATTGACACTGTCTTTTAATTTAAAATCAATTTTAAAATAATTTTATGTTGTGCCAATTCTCTTGGCATGATGGTGCTTTGGATTCTGATAGCCAAATTATACCAGCAGATGGAATAGAATCTTATAGGTAGAAGAAAAATCTTCCCTTTTCCACAAATGATGTGATGACTTTCACAGATCTTTTAGCAATTTCACTAGCTGATGCTGATTTCCAAAAAAAGTCTCTGAAACTTCTATGTATGACAAAGGGGAACAATTTAAATTATATTAAAAGAAAAACTGCTTTGCAGTATGTGCATTGAGGATATTATTGATTCTGAATAGTTTCATCTCATTAATTTTTCAAATATTTTTCACTATGGAAAGAAAGCAAATCCTTGGATTTCCTAAAGCTCAAATCATCTTCAATATTTTACATGGCACTTTTATTAGACAGTCAAGAAACTGTGGATACATTGTTCTATTCTTGTTTTATTGATCAGGAAAGCTAAGCATAAAAATGTTAAACAATTTTCCCCAAACAAAGGAAGCACCCAGGAATTATGACGCCTTCAAAATTTCAGTTTCAATTCAATGTCCACTATGTACAATTTCTGGTGAAGTTGAAAAGTATACTCTCTGTGAGAACAGTCAAAACATTTTATAGTCCTTTATAAATCCTTTTACTTCCCTATGAGATTGGAAAATCAAAATGTTTTATAGATAGCACAATGAATCACAGTGTTTGTACTATATTTACAAAGTGCTTACACATCAAAACCATCCCCATGAAATTCTTTACCCTAAGTATTTGCAAAACATCATTTCTAGCTAAAAAGATTTCAGTATTGTAGAAGTCAACATTGAAATTCAATTACTTATGTATATATTTTTCTTATGAGACTGCCATACATTTTTTAAAGTTAAACTATTATACATTTCTTTAAAGTCTTATTAAGTTATATGATTTTAGAATCAAGAAATGCAAATTTTTGAATAGCCAAAATTTTTAAAGTTTATTTATTTATATTGAGAGAGAGAGAGCACAAGAAGCAAGTGTTGGGCAGAGAGAAGAGAGACAGAATCCCAAGCAGGCTCTGCACCAACAGCACAGAACCTGATACAGGGCTCCAACTCACAAAACAATGAGATCACGACCTGAGCAGACATAAGAGTTAGGTACTTAACTGACTGAACCACTCAAGTGGCCTGAATAGCCAACATCTTTAAACACTTTTTTAAAAATATCTACAGATATAAAATATTCAAATTCAATTTCTGAAAAGAAAACTGAAGTAATTTTAGAGTAAGCATCACATAGAAAAATAGGAAATAAATATTTTGAATAAAATCAGTTCAAAACAAAATTATTAATCATAAAAATGCCATAACTTATTTCTAGTGACTAGTTCACCTAAAATACTGAAAAGTATTAAATTCTAGTCTTACAAACTATCTTCTTCATCATAGTAGCCTGAATTTACTATTGTTTCTTCATCAAAATTTAGTAAAATATTAAATTTAGCAAGTATTGAGGATAGTCATGACTAATGTTCAAAAGAGGCCTAAGGGAATTTTTTTCTATTGGTTAGTCCTTTAATAATTTTCCTTGAATGTTGATGATTGTACAATATATCCTATTTGAAGATCTTCTCAGAGTGAGAGGCAACAAATGCTAGAGATTTCAGGAAAGTGGCAAATCTCTGAATATTTTACCATGGAGAATGTACAAAGAAGCAAACTTAGGTCACATAGGAAGACTCTGAAACAACTACAAAACGTAGGGGAAGATTAATTTACATTGGTACAAATCATGAGTAACCAAGTGATTTTATACTTCCAAGTGAAAAACATGGGCATAGTACTGGATTAATCCAGGTTTCACCCTCACTTGATGGGTTATCTGGAAAGCAAGAGGGTTGAAAGTTAAGTAAAGAGAGTTGAAGTGAGGAATTATGAGATCTGTTGGAAAATAACAGTAGAATGGAGCAAATAGAGTTATGGAAAAGATTGTGTGGAAATAATTCGATACTACCATTAAGTCAAGAAATAGTGAGAGAAGAGTAAGAGAGACAGAAAATAAGTTTTACTTGGAAGATTGGAGTTAGTGTTTTGTAGTGGAGATGTTTATAAAGTTAAGTGAATGCTATTAAAGCTAGGTGAGAAAATGTTATGAATATTCACATTAATAATCAAAAACCATACAATGGCTTTTTTGTTGTTGTTGCAGGACAAATATTTTGGCATACTGCTCATAATATATCTACCATTGAGGGCAGGATACAAATTAAATAATTCATAGCATATTAAACATTGTTCTTCGAGTTTATTATTTAGGTGAAAGGAATACACTAAAAATGTGATTAAACAAATTTTCATTTTTAAATTAGAGATATTTTATGACCTGAATATATCACTGCAACTTGCTTTCTGTTCCTCTATTCTATTCTTTTTCTTCTTCCCTTTCTCTTACAAACATTATTCATAGTTCTATATTACCACCAAACTTTTCTCCAGGCTTTTCCACATTTGGAGAGGGACTGTTGGTATCCTAGGACCTTCTATGGGTAAGTAATTACTGCAGTAAAACTCACACAGGATCATACTTCCCTTATAAAGTTATATTAAGCCTAAAATAGTTATTGATTATTTATTAAGGTAGTATCATGTGTTTTGAATAGGAGAGAGAAAATTAAAAAGTAGAAAGGAACTGGCCATCAACATGAGAATAAGAAACAAGATGTGTAATGGAGCAACCCTACACAGAAAACACAGCGATCCATCACTTACAAAAAAAATACATTACTTACAAAAAAAGGTATTTTATTGATTAATAAAACAGTTTTTAATGCTTATTTATCCATTTTGAGAGAGAGAAAGAGCATGAGTGGGGAAGGGGCAGAGGGCGAGGCAGAGAATCCCAAGTAGGCTCCATGCTCTCAGCACAGAGCCTGATGTGGTGTTCGAATCCACAATGGGTGAGATCATGATCTGAGCTGAAGGCAAGAGTCAGATGCTCAACTGCCGGAGCCACCTAGGTGCCCCTATACTTTTATATTTTTATTATTTATGTTATGTTTATTATGTATCATATTATGTGGTCTATAGTAATTATATAAAATGTATATAACATACATTTTATGTGTTATTTTTTTCACTCATGGCACATTTTAAATTATATGTTTAAATTAGTATATCATTGTACATTTAAAATACTGTGAAACATAAATGTACAAGAAATTGCATGAATTTAACATATATGATTGCACATGACTATATATATGAACCACATATAAAATATATGGTCAATGAAACACCAAAGACACAGTTCATGAAAGAAGTAATGGATAACCAGGATTTTGTTACAATTAAACATTTCTGCTCTGTGAAAGACACTGTCCAGGGAATGTGAAGACGGGCCACACACTGGAGACAAATATTTGCAAAAAACTTATCTGACGAAGGACTTTTATCCAAAGTATACAAAGAGAGCTTAAAAGTCAACAATAAGAAAACAAACAACCTCAAACGGGCCAAAAATTTAAACAGACATCTATTTTTTAAACATTTTTTATAATTTTTATTTATTTTTGAGACAGAGCCTGAGCAGGGGAGGGGCAGAGAGAGAGGGAGACACAGAATCTGAAACACGCTCCAGGCTCTGAGCTGCCAGCACAGAACCTGATGCCAGGCTCAAACCCACAAATCACGAGATCATGACCTGAGCCGAAGTGGACACTTAACCGACTGAGCCACCCAGGCACCCCAACAGCCATCTATTAAAGAAGATATACACATGGCAGATAAGCATATCCAAAGGTGCTCTACATTCTATGCCACGAGGAAATGCAAATTAAAACATGAGATACCATCCATACCTATTAGAATGGCCAAATCCTAGGATACTATCAACACCAAGTGCTGGTGAGGATGAGGAGCAACAGGAACTGTCATATAATTCTGGTGGAATACAAAACGACACAGTCTCTTTGGAAGACAAAACTAAGCATACAATCTAGTAATTGTGTTTCTTGGTATTTACCCAAAGTAGTTGAAAAACATATGTCCACATAAAAACCTCACACAGATGTTTATAACAGCTTTATACATAGTTGTCAAAACCTGAAAGCAGCCAATATGTCCTTCAGTAGGTAAATGGATAAATGATGGTACATTCAGACAACAGAATATTATTTAGTGCAAAAGAGAACAGAGCTATCAAAAATGAAAAGACATGGAGGAAGTTTAAATGCCAATTACAAAGCCAATCTCAAAAGATTACATACTGTATGATTAAAAATAAATGACATTCTGGAAAAGGCAAAATTAGAGACGTTGTAAAACAATCAAGTGTCAGAGCTTGTGGAGCAGGGAGAAAACAGAGGATTTTTAGGGTAGTGATTCTACTCTTTATAGTACTATAATGGTGTATACATGTCATTATACATTTACCAAAACCCACAGAATGGATAACTCCAAGAGTCTGATAAAACCAGACTTTGGGTGATAATAATCTATCAATATGGGTTTATTAATTACATGAAATGCACCACTCTGGTGCAAGTATTTTGATAGTGGGGAGGCTGTGCACATGTGTGGGGAGGAGATATATAGGAAATTTCAATATTGTCCCTTCAATTTTGCTATGAATTTAAATTTGCTCCAAAAGATAAATTTCATTTAGGAATATAGAGTTTGAAAGTATATCAGATTTCTCCTCCTCTATTAAAATGCATTTTAATATTATATCACCAAAACTGGATCTAGTACAACCATTAATTGAAATTCATGTATCTTACTTAAAACATTATATGACATATTATATTTATTCCATTGACATATAATCTACTTGTAGGAGGAAAATACTTTTTCCACACTCTTATGGAACTAGTTAGATATTACAAATTAGAGGCCTGGCAATTGAAACTAAGGGTTTCTGTTGAAGCCAAATGATTACTAAATATGAACCTTGTCTGATATTGTTTTCACTTTTCTTTTTAATGTGTTTTCTATTTTCTGCATTATTTCTGAATTTCATTTAAAAATATAAAAAAATAGGGGCACCTGCGTGGCTCAGTCAGTTAGGCATCTGACTTCAGCTCAGGTCATCATCTCATGGTTTATGAGTTCGAGACCCACGTTGGGCTATGTGCTGACAGCTCAAAGCCTGGAGCCTGCTTTGGATTCTGTGTCTCCCTCTCTCTCTGCCCCTCTCTTGCTTGCACTCTGTCTCTCTCTTTCAAAAATACATAAACATTAAAAACATTTAATATATATATGTATATATATATATATACACTATAGACGACTGTTAGACTTTCCTGGATATCGTTATTTGGTTCAGATTGAATCTAAAGAGTTGGGTTTTGTTGGTAAATACAAAACAGTATTTGAACATATTTATTTTTAAAATAATTATATACACATTAAAAACAATTATTGATTTGACATCCATGTTATAGATAAAAACAAAATGTCAACTTTAATTCATCAGTCATTTAATTGTGGAACAACTTTTAATGATGTAAAAGAAAAAAAGTGTATTTAAGTTTTAATCAAAAGATTATTGGAAATAGAAAGCTATCTCCTCAAAGCTACCTCTCTTATCCCTATTTATATCTTCCACAGTTATGATAGCAAATTATTTATTTTTATTTAAATTGCCATAAATAAGCAATGGATCAGGTCAGATTATGGATGGAAAATTAAACAGATAATCTTGTTCACCCCTCAGATTTTACTCATTTCAGTTTTGTAATAACATCATACGGTTGTCTATTAATCTAACAATTTAATCATAGAATGACTATATTTTAATAGATTATTCCAAATATTTCTTTACTCTCAGTTAAGTATAATTTTAAGAGACTACTATTGAAAACCCAAGTCTTGGGACGCCTGGGTGGCTCAGTCAGTTAACTGTCCAACTTCAGCTCAGGTCACATTCTGTTTGAGCCCCACATCTGGCTCTATGCTGACAGCCTGCTTCCGATTTGTGTCTCCCTGTCTCTCTGTCCCATCCCAACTCTTGCTCTCTCTCTCTTTCTCAAAAAAAAACATTAAAAATTTTTTAAAAATTTAAAAAAATTAAAAAAAAGAAAGCCCAAGTTTTTGCCAGTTATCTTGAGAAGCACTAGGATACAAAAATGAACCCTAGGGAACCTGGATAGCTCAGTTGGGTAAGCGTCCATCTTTTGATTTAGGCTTACGTTATAACCTCCCAGTTTCTGAGAGTGAGCCCTGTGTGCTGAGGTCCGTGCTGACAGTACAGAGCCTGCTTGGGATTCTCTGTCTCCACTCTCTCTTCCCTTCCCCTGATCTATCTCATGTGTGCTCACTCTCTCTCTTAAAATAAATAAACGTTAAAAAAATAAGCTATAGATATTGAATCTAGATTATCCTAATGAACCTAATAATACTCCTCATTTTTTTGTTCCATATAAAATTTACTTTGGGAGTACTTATGACTAAAAAATATATAGCTTTTTATAAAATTGTATTTATTATCCCCCAGTTTACTGCAGTAAAAAAAAAAAAAAAAAAAAAAAAAAAACCAAACCCTCAGAGAAGTGCAGTAAATAGGGTATTACATATAGTTTTTATTGATTTGCTTTCTCAGACAGAACTTCTAATTACTTTCACAAGACACTGATTGAAAATGCAATTTTTTCCTTCAACTTCAGATGTGCTCTTGCTGTTTTAATATGTTTATAAGGGTAACAGATGATCATGTTCCTAAACTTCCACGCAACCATCCGGCCAAGAACATTTAAAAAAGAAACAGTTTTCATTTATGTCAATTACCAATGCCAGTCATATTGGAACAAACTAGACATTCTGTTCTTAATAAGAAGAGTATATTATTGTTGATATTTTAAGCTATGGTATATATGAATTATAAGAATGTCAAGAAATCACTTCTCATCTAAATGAATATAAATTTTATAGAAGGGCAGATCATTAATATAAATAAATGTCAAGATATTTTCATGCCATTTTAGAGTTCATTATTGATGAAAATTAAAACATTATAAACTTATTAAAATTCGTAATTTATTTTTACTTATAATACCTAATATTTAGTATTGATGTAATTGTCCTGTCAATATTATTTTAGTCTTATTAGTATACAAGGATAAAGATTGTCCTTTCTTCCCTCATAGGAAGTCATGTAGACAAAGAAAAGTTGTTTGAAGAAGAGTGTGCTAAATAACTCAAAGGTGTTATAAAATGAGCATCTACTCTTCACCTGTTCTTTGAGTTAAGCAGACATTGCATGAATCTTACTGAAGTGCATTCTCTCCTCAAGGTTGTGTTCTTTCTTGTTTGAAATTTAACATCATTTCCGGTCCATATCCCCAACCCCAATACAAAAACATTTAATCCATTTAGGTCTGGTTTTAAACACTAAAAGCGTTACATAAGTTATTTTTCTCAATATTTTTGTAATACAGTGAAGGATATAATCTGTAGGTTTAACCTCTCTCAATACGAACAGTTTTTGTACAGTATGGAAACAACTTATTAAGTGCAAAATAGATCCTCATTTGATTGTGAAGGGGTGCAGGATGAGATACCCCAAAATGTGATATTTTGGCATAAAGATTATTTCAAGTTAAAAGTAATAAAAATTGAGAAGATGCAGGGAAAAGCTCTCTGGATACCCATAAGGGCCTAAATTTACATTGGAAAGAGCCTGTAACATAAAGAGCTATTAATAGAGGCTCCTGTTTATCAAGTAACTTGTCTGCCTAATAGAGCAACCTTGTTTTACTCCCATTTTACCTTCTGGCTAGTGAATTTTCTCTCCTTTGTGACCTAGCCCTACCCTTTTCCTTATCTAAGCTTCCTGTTTGTTGCCTCCTTGTTTTTGGAATTTCATGGCTGTGTAGATTCTCTGTACATATGCCTATTCAATTTGATTTTCCTCCTGTTAATCTATTTTATGTCAATTTGATTCTAAGCTCAGCTGGAAAAACCATAGGGAAGGGGCACCTGGATGGCTTAGTTGATTAAGCATCTGGCTCTTGATCATGATCTCACCGTTCCTAAGCTCATGTCAAGATCTTATGGTCAAAGAGTTTAAGCCCCACGTTGGTCTCCATGCTGACAACGTGGAACCTGCTTGGCATTTTCCCTCTCCCTCTCTCGAGGCCTCTCCCCAGCTTGTGCACACACATACACTCTAAATAAATAAGTAAATAAAGCAAAGTTCTCTCCTCAATGGAGGAGTTCTCTTCTCCATATGGCAGAGAAAGATCTTCCTCTCTGACAATTGATAATCGCATTCAGCCATGTAATGAGTATTACTGCCATGAAAAATACTCATGTTCCTTAGTTGCCAACTAGAAAATTATGACATATTTTACATGTAAATAAATTTAAAATAGGTATTAAATACTTTACAGTAAATGAACTAGCTATAATCTCAGTTAAAATGTAAAAATAGTCTGTCTTTAAGTAACTTACAAATATTCAAATAATAGTCATTGGACTATTACATTAAAAATAGTCACATTTTCCTTAAGGTAACTGCACATCTTCTAATCTAACTATACCACATGTATTTTTTTAAGCAAACTTCATGCCCAGTGTGAAGCCCAATGTGGGGCATAAACTCATGGCCCTGGGGTCAAGACATGAGCTGAGATCAAGAGTTGGATGCATAACTGACCGAACCACTCAGGTGCCCCTATATCTATTTTTTAAAATAAATTACATGTGAGTTTGGTTATTGTAAGATATGGAAACCAAGAAAAACAACAATGAAGCATTAATAGAAAGATACTGAAATAAGATGTCCATATACAAGATTTATAGACTGGGTAAAAAATAATAGTAAAGCAAATCAACTATACTTTGTCTGCAAAAGAATAAAACAATAACTCACAAAAATAAATGGAAATGATGATCAGTTATATATCAACAAAAAGAAAAAAAGCATCATGGCATTATCATCAATAATAAAGAAATAAAGATAGAAAAACAAAACAAAACATCAAAAATTTATTTTATATTATTAACTACAAACTAAATATAATAAAACAGTAATAAACTGTAGCAGGTTTCTCCCACAGAAGTTGTGACACTGAGGTTTTTCTTTCCAGAAAGTTTATTATTTGTGCTAGCACGGGCTCAGTTGGGTTCATACCCCAAAAATTGAGCCCCAAACACTTCATGGTGTAGCCTTTTATGCATTTCTACATCTCTGTCTCCCATATATGGGTAACCCATAGACATACAGTCTGATTGGGTAGTCTCATGTTACAGGGTCATGAGGGATATCACATATGCACATAACCAGGTTGCCTTCCCTTAACTTGAGGTCTTTTCTTACCACATTCTTAGGGAGGTGACTCTACCACAAAATCATGTGTTAACAGTTTAGCATTAAATACCTTTAAAAAAAAAAAAGAACCAGAGATATATTTATTTTACCCTCCAACAAACAAAACAAAACAACAAATAAACCAAGAAGTAAAAAGTATTGTACTGTATCGTATCAGGGTACAATAAAAAAATAGACAAATAAATGTCTTGCTTGAAACCTCCAAATTCTAGGTAAAAAAAAGACATTAGTCTTTTTTTTTTTAATTTTTTTTAATGTTTTATTTATTTCTAGGAGAGAGAGACAGCGTGAGCAGGGGAGGGTCAGAGAGAGGGGGAGTCACAGACTGAAACAGGCTCCAGGCTCCGAGCTGGCAGTCAGCACAGAGCCCGACGCGGGGCTCGAACCCACAAACCACGAGATCATGACCTAAGCGAAAGTCGGACGCTTAACCGACTAAGCCACCCAGGCGCCCCAAAAAGACATTAGTCTTAAGTGCAAAGTACTTACAGACAAAATTTTCAAAAATACATAGAACTGATTAGAAAGAACACTAAATATTTGCTTGGCAATACTCCTTAACTTACCATACACATACATTTTCCTAACACATGAAACCATAATAATCTATAAAAAATGATTGTGGAAAATCAAAGCTAAACTCTTTCCACATGCCAAACTTCAATTGGTATTCCAGTGAATTAAAAAAGCAAATATAAAAAGAAACCAGAATCACACTTTAAAATGATTAATCTCTCTCTGGAGTTGGGAAAGGGTTTCTAAGAAACCAAGCAAAGATAGTAGCCATATGGTTAAAAAAATTTAAGAGAAAGTACAGCATAAAAAATTTTAAAAGTATATGTTTAACCAAATACACTTTTATCTATAATAAATTTAAAGTATAAGTAGATCCCACAGGGGAATCCCATTTCTATTAATTTTATGAAGTTATTTTTTTCTTTTTAAGCTCAGGATCAAGTTTTGAATTATTTTAATGTTTATGTATTTTTGAGAGAGAGAGATTGATAGACAGACAGAATCTGAACCAGGTTCTAGGCTCTGAACAGTCAGCACAGAACCCAACATGGGGCTTGAATCCACAAATCACGAGGTCATGACCTGAGCCGTAGTTAGATGCTTAACTGACTGAGCCAGTCCCTCAGTACCAGGTTTTTAAACAGATAACTTTTCTTTGCTGTCTCTGTGAGGAATGAATGTATTTCTAGTTGACTCATAAGAACTAGAGTTCTTTATAGTCCAGCATTATGTGAGGTATTCTTTGGAACTTCCACTAGAACAAGTTCTGAG